>JANAVB010013745.1:0-115000 GCA_029216955.1 Iris pallida | reverse complement strand
CTAGCCCCTAAGGATGCCTCACAAGACCCGTGCTCCCATTAGCACGCCAATGTTTCATCCCCGGCCGAATCGGTCCCGGCGCCCCGGTACCGATTTGAGGAAACACACCACCAAACCTTGTGCACAAGTTGTCCATGACCATGCGAACGCATGACCGACTCGATAAGCATACAGTGCACGGTAGTTTTTAAAGTAAATAGACAACTTGTTCATTTCTCAACATTTCATATTCATCATTCCAGGCACCAATTCATTTCAATTCAATGTTCAGTTCATCACCGTAAAATCAATGTTCAATGGGCAAGCATAATCTCGATGTTGTTAACAGTGTAATCGATTCATTCAATGTTCAAGGGACAAGCATCATTTCAATGTTCAATGTTCATTCTCTAGCTTCTTAGTGGTATTGACTTGTGGCATTAGCAACTTGATATCGATCAACGGATGTTGCAAGACAATTATTTAGTTGGCAAGAAGGAATAGCGAGAGGGACAATACCACCACAAAGATCCACACTCACTAAATTAGAGAATCGCAAAGAGAGAGAGGAACACTTGCACGCTTAGCCTTCCGTTACGCGTCAGTCTGCAATGGCACCAAAATTTTGGTTAATAATTCATCTCGTTATGTTCTCTTCTCTCAGAATTCACAAGAATTAATGCTATACAAATCGATAAAAATTGGCATGAATCAAACCATCGAAAATCATTCAGAAAAGCATCCCTCAAAACCAAGCAACAAAACCAGCAGCAAAACATCCAGAGAAAACTCTTAGACGCATTTCAAGATAAACCAATTCATTAGTTGGAAAGGTTCTTATGCACTTGTCCGTGATCGATTCGGTGCCGGGTAAGTTTTCCCAATACTCGGTTCCGACCGAGTTAACCAAGCCACAAGTCTTACATAGTGAACCGCTAGGAGCGGGGCACTACAGATCTGGCACATATGGGAGGAGACAACGATCGGACAGGACGGGGGATCTGGAGGAGAGGAACCGGAGGCGGGTGGTCGGCTAGAGGGTCGGACCAAGAGTCGGTGAGCGGCTACGGCAGCGGAGCGTTTGGCTGAGCGAGGAGAGTGGGGGAGTGTCATTGTACCGTCCGTGTCGTCTTGTCGACACGGATACGAAATTTGATTTGGTGTCTGGGGTGTCGGACGCGGGTAGAGAAAATATAAATGTAGATAAAATAGAATGAAACGGGTGGACACGGACACGATGTACTTGAGATTTTATTTGGGAAATATAGATTTGGAATTGGGAGTCCCCATTAAATAATGGTGAGTGCATGCTCTCAAACATGTGAGAGGAAGCTTCCAAGAAGCTCTCCCAGAAAGATCTTCCTTGAATTGGGCCAATAGCCCAATAAAAACAAAATCCAAAGAAAATCCTTTCATTTCTAATCTATAATTAAATAAAAGTATTTTTACGTAAATTTAATCTTGGCCCAAAATAACATATATTAATTTTAATGAGCTCAAGCTCATATACAAATTAATTTCCAAATATAATATTTATTATTATTTAGGCCTTTGGGCCCCAAACAAGTTGAAATCCAATAGTCCTAATGGCTAACACAAATTTTCAAAGTATTTATATATATGAATATGGTCTATATTAATTAAGAAATTTGAAATAACTTACTTTATTTTATAAGGCTATATAAGTCCAAAACTATAAAAATTTCAATATACCGTTTCGAAAAGCCAATAACCCAATAAAATAAAAATTTGTAACATATCGCGATAGAAAATATATATCATATAGATAATTATAAAATCAAAATTGGTGATTTGATGATTCAAGAAAATTTTAGAAAAATATATTTTAAAAATTAGGAAAATTTCTAGAATTTGGTTCAAGGAGGTTACAAAAACAAATCCATCTGGGAAGTGCAAAGACCCAATCGAGCTTCTCCTACTTGGATGAGCATCCTAGGAATGCGACGATTTATAGCAAACAATATTTATTGAAAAATCAGGGGTGGCTGGGTCGACATCTACAATGATCCGTGGATCCCTAATCTACTTGGACACAGAGTTGCTACATACCCAGTTCATCGAAATGGCCCTAGGCTGGTCCGTAAACTCAAGCACCCTTAAGCGAGGACGTGGAATGTTCCCCTAATCGAGTCATTATTCTCCCCAATGGAGGCCATAGCCATTACTGACATCTCCCTTCGAAATGAAGATGGGCAGGACAAGCTTCTATGGACCAGTACAAAAAATGGTAACTTCTCCGCTAAATCTTTGTACGAAACCATTTGAAGACAAAAATCCTCAAGCTCTTCAACTCCCACCAATGATTCCAAATGGCTTAGTCTATGGATAATGAACAATCTTTCACCAAGGATCCAAGTTTTCATATGGAAATTATTGAATAACGCTCTCCCCTACTCTCTTCAATCAATAAGAGTACCTACTCTCAATGCATTGTGTCCTTTCTGTCTACTTCATACCTGTCACGCCCCAGTACCGGAATACTGAGACGGACTAGGCCAGCTACTCCATATGAGGTATATAAATGTCATACGAAGATCGTGGCTGTCAAGAGATAAGGGGGTGCATGCTACAATCAAGTCTCCTATGGTCCCACAGAGCATCTATGTCTCAATCAATCAAAACAAGAAGCAGTAAATAATAATTATATAAGACAAAGCAGTAAGGCATCCCCGATGCTTCATCAAAATGATTCATGAGCCTAGCTATACAAAATGATAAACTAGTACCGAGAGTCAATAGTACATAACCGTAGTCAGCTGCAGTCTGATTTAATTACAATTATGTAAGGAACGGAATGTCCAGAACTGTCGGTTAAACAGGTGCTGGTGGCTAAATGCCAAGTACAAAATAAAAGATATCAGAGCAGTGAAGAAGAAACCCACTTATGGTCCTTGGCGCCCATACTCCTGGTGTGCACCATTGTTCGGGTAGAAGGTTGTATCCTCTGGCGCTGCTACGAGATATGGCCAAACAAAACCAGTGGGGTCAGGCCCCGAATAGCAAATACTACAAAGGAGCACAAAAGAGTGAGATAAAATCCAATAAGTAAAATAAGACCTGATTCACGAGTTATAAGCTTATACCATATCATCGAGACAATACGACACCCTTACAACCAAACAAGGACAAACGGTGCCAATATCATACCGAGATAGGATATATCCTATAACCATAGGCAGGTGAAGGGCTTCTGGTCACGACTTTGGTCCATAGCCTATCGCAGTACAATAGCCCAACCCAACAACCAAACAAGGACATGGGTTGGACCACGCACCACGATAGTCCATGTTCCTCAGTTGCTAACAGAAGAAAAACATATAACAAACAAGTCGGCTTACAAGCGGCCAATCAATCCTACAGTTTTCTATGATTTGTATGGGTTATCCCAGTAATGCAATATAAAAATCCTCAGATCGTGTCAACCCAGCAGGGCTAGCCAAACCATTATAACTATACATATACGCGTAGTACTTTGATCATGCTCCGGTCCCCCATAAGGCCACCGTGCTAAAACATATAACACATAGTACGTAGGAGTCGGATATAGTCATCCACTTTAGGCGGATGAAAGCATATCCGTGGCGGCCAACCCGACATGTCAGGACTGGACCTGGAGTGGCTAGTATGGCACGATCTCGAAATTCTGTTTTCTCCCAATGCTTCTACCAATCTAAGTATGAATCCACATCAGCTCAATCTAGATTCATGCTTAGTGTAATGCATCAAACAACAATCATTATACCACGACACTATTACTAACCAATTACCATGACTGTGCTGGAAGGTACACATGTATTGACTTATAACATGAATGATCATATAGCACGTAGAGTCACACCTCATTGCACTCATTAAATAGCACCGCAGTGCATACTAATATTGTATCGCAATACACATTTAGAATAGGTACCAACACGTATACAGGTAATCAGGTCAGGAACATGGTCAAGTCAGGAAGTCACACGGACCCTTCATGACATAAAAGTCAGATATAAATGCTGGTTAAAGTAAGACATGAAGATCCTTGAAGCCAAGACAAAGCTCTACAACTTTTATGTTGGGAGTTGAAAGAAATTCTGGCCACAAATCAGCCAAATAGGGCATAAAACAGCCAAAAATAGCCAAAATAGGCACTATGCAAGCCATGCGGCACTATTCATCTATGCGGCACTATTCATCCATACGGTACTATTCATTCTATGTGGAACTATGCAAGCTTATGGAACTATTCATCTATGCGATACTATTCATCCATGCGGCACTATTTATTTCTGCGGTACTATTCATCTATGCGGTACTATTCATTCCTACGGTACTATGCAAGCCTGTAGCACTATTCATCTATGCGGCACTATTCATCCATGCGGTACTATTCATTTCTACGGCACTATGCAAGCATATGGCACTATTCATCTATGCGGCACTATTCCTACAGCACTATTCATCGTTCCTGCCAGAACGAGGACAGGTGAACTAGAAAATGTCCAAAAATTGTTTTGGCCATAACTTCCTCAAAACAAATCAAAATCTAACTTTTTAAAGGTCAAATTGGGTAGAATCAAATTTTCTACAACATAGGACCATTTGTTTTCGAAAACAACCACGTTTGATAGATTAAAACTATAGAAATCCATAGAACCCTAGTTTTAGAAACTTAGATCTACACAAAACTAGCCATTAAAATCAAAAACTCGAAGAACTAAACTTGTAGAGAATGAAGAGAAGAACAATATAGACAAATAATATCAAAAAAAATCAAGAATAAAAAATGCAAGAATCTTTCCATTTGGTACAAGATGTACTTGCCTAAATGTTGGTTGGAGAAAAAATGAAATAAAAAGTGAATGAGAAGAGAGAGTGAGGAAGAGAATATATATAGGGGTTGGGTTGACTCATATAACCCTAATTTTAAGCATGCTCTAAACCATATGACTAATGACATGCTAAATGCTACATGATACAACTAATCAAATTAATTAAATAAATAAAACCCTAACCACAACACGGTCCAGAAATCCTATCATCTAAATAGTGAACCACGCCTACAACCAAACAAGGACAAGGAGTGGCACACTATTCCGCGACGAGATATTGTTCCATGCCATGGCCTGGTACAAATACAGGATACAGGAAATAAAGATACATGTGCCAGATACCATATACAGGAAAAATAAAAAATTTACGTATTCTGGGAACGGGGAGTGACAATACCGAAGATTCCAATCACCTCTTCCTACATTGCCACATCTCCCAGGAAGCCTGGTTTATTAGCCCTCTCGGGCTGCACGTGGATAATCACTTATGCATACGATCCCTATTGGAAGTCGGGTTAAAAGACTATCAAGCTCATGAAGCCTTCCGTTTGGGTGCTGCCCTTCTATGGGCCATTTGGAAAGCCAAGGGTGATTGCATTTTCTGCCACGTAGCTCCTTCATCCTTTAGCATTGCTAATCAAGTAGACCTCCTTAATAATGCTTATCGGGATGGCTACAAAGATCACCTGCAAGAGATACAAGAAATACGCTCTGACAAGACAGCAACATGCTGGTGTTTTACCTTAGAGAACTTGAAAGATAGTCCCATATTGCTTAGGCCAAATGGATTGTATCTTTATATAAAGCATTAATTATGTTGAGAGAATCACATGAGGTGTGGAGAGGCACATGGGTGCCATGTGGGGTGATTTTTCTAGTGGAAAGAAGGCTAACAATAATGCTTTTTGTCATGCTCATGGGATTATTTTCCTATAGAGCTAAGCCCCGAAGGGACTTAGTAACTCGGACTCGAACTCGGGCTTAAGGGCACAAAGTGGCACTTTGTTGGCACACTTTGCAATTAGCACGTCAGCATCGACGCATGGCACATTATGCACAGTTGATGTGCTCGTGCGCTCGTCTTCTGCGCGAGTCGCATACACAGGTGCTTGCGTAGGTACACGCAGGGGCTGTACAGGAGTCACGGGGTTGCAAGGCTGTGCTGTTGTGCTGCTGCGTGCTTGTGGGGCTGCACGTCTGTGCTACCGCACAGCTATGCTCAGGCACACGGGCTGCTACGCTCTTGTGGGGCTGCACGTCTGTGCTACTGTGCAGCTACGTACAGGCACGTGAGCTGATGGGCTGAGTGGGCTAAGGGGCACAGGCGCCTCATAATGTGGCTGATTGGAAGATTTGAGCGATTAAGAAAATATTGAGCCAATTAATCATATCCATCTTTTATGAGATTTGAGTTTAATTCATTCAAATATTTCTATTATTCGCTAATATCTTTTTGCAATCAGTTACGGCCATGATTTGGATTAGGGTTTCGGCCCTTCTCTATAAATACTCTCTTCGTGCCTTCATTTGGAACTTACACTGAAATTAAGAGACAATGTGAGCTGTGCCACCACTGCCATTGGAGTCAATTGGAGTCCTTCGTGTTCGTGAAAGGAGGTGACAGCGAGCGTTCCAAAAGTTCTTTCAAACTTGTCGGTTCTTTGGAACAGATTGCAATAGAATGAATCTTGCTTTGAGCAACGGTGATCTTAATCACCCTAGCTAGGTCGTCTTTAACAACTCCGGTTCTCACAAAGAGACCGTGACTTCCACTTGCGTTCTCACAAAGAGACCGAGTCATCAACCTTGTATCTTATAAAGAGAACAAGTATTCATCTCTCTCTCTCTCTAAGAGATCAAAATTTCCATTTAACGATCTGTTTCGGGAATAACAATCTCAAAGCAAGATTCATATCTAATGGAGAACAACCGTGCACAACTTCTCGACACAAGTTTAAACAAACTTAATAAGTTTGACGAAAAGAATTACAACGTCTTGAAGAGAAAGGTCAGCCTTAATCTTCAACTCATGAGCATCGATTACGTGTTGACAGATCCTAAGCTTTTGATTCCAAAGGGTGAAAACGCTCGAAGGGTTTCTGAAGCCACGGCTTTGCAGTCGAAGTGGAGGAGAGATAACAACCTCTGTAAGTTGTTAATCTTGAACTCTATGGAGGACTCTCTGGTGAATCATACAGCTAGACGGTCAATGCAAAGGACATTTGGGAGTCTGTAGAGAATCTCTACAAGGCAGATAAGAACAAAAACTAGATCCATGTGACCAAAAACGTCTGGATGATACGGTTTAAGGACGACAAAACCATGTTGCCTCCAGTCAAGAAGTTGCTCAAGTTACATCAGAAGATGGCTGATGACGGCATGTATAAGCCCCCTGATTTTTGGATTTTATTTTTAATTATTTTATATGGATATTTTAAATATTAAAGTTAATAATGACTATATTAGCAGTTACTGTAGCTTTGATTTTTGAAGAACAATAAATAGTATTTTCTCAAATCCAATTCTATATTATAATTTTAGACTCTTCCACCTTGAGTTTGATATATCATGTCCCATCTAATTTTACTTTTCAACATTCCTTGGACTTCGCGCAATTTTGGGCCAAATTAGACCAATTTGAGCCATTGACGTAATTTTAAGCCAACTTCCAATTTGATTTTTGGACTTGACATAGATCGAAACCGTATGACCCAATATATGGTTTTGATGCATTTTGAGTCTACAATGAACATGCCTAGGGTGTACCATCCAATCAAATTCTCATATGTTACTTATTTGCAAATGGCACATAAGACTCATTAAATTAATTTTTTGGGTCCAATTTGACTAGAAATGCTACTCGAACCCTAACCTAGTCAACCCTACTGGTTATTGTCCAACCCCGATTCGGGGAATCTTTTGTCCTTGCTTTGATTCGTGCCGAAACGTTCGTCCTCGCTAAGGCGTGATGCCGTACAAGTCTGGTGTTGCACTTGTACAAGGCAAGAACGTGCACTATTATGTCATTTAGAAACATTTGAAACCTAGCCACATTTTAGAAATATTGAGGACACAATATAGGAAGAAGTAATACTTATTTTATTGATAAATGTAGTCAGAATACAACTTTTCTCGATAATATTTGAAATGCCTTTTCGGCTACATTGATTTATGAAAAGAAGTACAACTGATAGGCTGCCATGAAATAACTTCTCGTTCTATACATCATGCCCCTTTAGTACTTTGAAATATAAGCAGCCATTTTTGAAAACTCCGTAATACTTTGTGCATCTTTAGAGAAAACAACTTGAAACTAGTAGATATTCGTAAAGCCTTAGTTCGGTCTTGCGCCTGAGCCTTCTCAAGTACCTGTAGAGGAGGGGTCAGCACATTATAACAATGCGCTGGTGAGCCATGTTGGCCCACTCAGCTAAACCAACATTTTATTAATGACAAGCATTTTAAATCATGAACTTTTTTAAGAACAGGCAACATTCAGAGTAAATCACAATTCAAATAACATGGTATTTCCTGAAACCATGTTTACTTTACCATCGGCCGAATCCAGCTTTCTTGCATAAGATACAGGATAATAATAATACTTACCGTCCCTGCAAAAAATGATCATTAGCATGCATCCTGACTACATGGCCACTGGCGCTGTTAAACCATATAGACATTTCTTTGCCATATAGGACTTCAAGGTAATGCGATGACTCCAAAGTAGGTAGCTAGCCCCTAAGGATGCCTCGTAAGACCCTTGCTCCCATTAGCACACCAATGTTTCCTCCTAGGCTGAATCGGTCCCAGCGCCCCGGTATTGATTCGAGGAAACACACCACCAAATCTTGTGCACAAGTTGTCCCTGACCATGCGAATGCATGACCGACTCGATAAGCATACAGTGCATGGTAGTTTTGAAAGTAAATAGACAACTTGTTCATTTCTCAGTAATTCATATTTATCATTCCAGGCACCAATTCATTTCAATTCAATGTTCAGTTCATCGCCGTAAAATTAATGTTCAAAGGGCAAGCATAATCTCGATGTTGTTAACAGTGTAATCGATTCATTCAATGTTCAAGGGACAAGCATCATTTTAATGTTCAATCTACATTCTCTAGCTTCTTAGTGGTATTGACTTGTGGCATTAGAAACTTGATATCGATCAACGGATGTTGCAAGATAATTATTTAGTTGGCATAAAGTAATAGCGAGAGGGACAAGACCACCAAAGAGATCCACACTCACCAAATTAGAGAATCGCAAAGAGAGAGGAACACTTGCACGCTTAGCCTTCCGTTACGCGTCAGTCTGCAATGGCACCAAAACTTTGGTTCATACTCCATCTCATTATGTTCTCTTCTCTCAGAATTCTCAAGAATAAATGCTATGCAAATCGATAAAAACGGGCAAGAATTAAATCATAAAAAATTATTCAAAAAAGCATTCATCAAAACCAAGCAACAAAACCAGCAACAAAACCAACAGCAAAACATCCAGAGTAAACTCTTGGACACATATCAAGAGAAACCAATCCATTAGTTGGAAAGGTTCTTATGCACTTGTCCGTGATCGATTCGGTGCCGACGGTATGTTTTTCCAATACTCGGTTCCGACCGAGTTAACCAAGCCACAAGCCTTATATAGTGAACCGCTAGGAGTGGGGCACTACATAATATACCACTAAGAAAAAGTTTCGTCCTCGAAACTTAAAGCAAAAGTCCTAACTCAAAATTATCAAATAGCGAGGGGTATTTCACCCGTATCTCCTCTTATAGTTCCCACGTCGACTCCTCGACAGCATGGTTCCTCCATAGCACGTTGACTAGAGACACTGTCTGATTCCGCAAAATTTTCTTCTTTCTGTCCAAAATCAGAAAAAGCTCTTCAGTGTAGGATAGGTCAGTGCTCAGCTGCAACTGATCGAAGTTCACTATGTGACTTAGATCATACACGTACTTCCGCAGTTGGGACACATGGAAGACATCGTACATATCAGCCAGAGCCGGAGGTAGTGCAAGTCGATAAGCCACTGAGGCTACCTTCTCCAAAATCTCGAAGGGTCCAATGAATCTCGGACTCAGCTTTTCTTTCATCCCATACCGTATCACTCCTCGTATGGGTGTGACCTTCAAGAAGACATGATCACCCGCCATAAATTCTAAAGGTCGTCGATGTATATCCGCAAAACTCTTCTGCCAGCTTTGAGCAACTCTAAGCCTTTCTCGAATTAAGCGGACTCTCTCGACGGCCTGTTCCACAAGTTCTGGTTTGAGCACTTATCGTTCGTCGACTTTATCCCAACATATCAATAATCGATATTTTTGCCCATACAAGGCTTCGTATGGGGCCATTTGGATACTTGTCTGATAATTGTTGTTATAGGCAAATTCTGCCAATATGAGATATGTGTCCCAATTAGTCTTCGAATCGAGCATGCATAATCTCAATATATCTTCAAGAATCTGATTTACTCTTTCCATCTGTCCATCCATCTGCGGATGGTATGCCGAACAAAAATTTAACTTTATGCCTAATGTTGAGTGCAGACTTATCCAAAATTACGACAAGAATCGCCCGTCTCTATCTGACACTGTAGAAGCTGGCACCCCATGTAATCGGACAATTTCATTCATGTAGATCTGAGCCAACCGTTCTACGCCCCACGTAACTTTTATTGGAATGAAATAAGCCGACTTGGTTAATCTATCCACGATAACCCAAATCGCATCATTTTCCTTCTGAGTTCTTGGCAAGTCAACTATAAAGTCCATACAGATATTATCCCACTTCCACTGCGGGATAGCCAAATTTTGTAGTTCTCCGTTTGGCCGTTGGTGTTCGGCCTTCACACACTGACAAGCTAAATATTACGACACAAATAGAGCCACATCTTTCTTCATACCATGCCACCAAAATGTTGTGCGCAGATCCTTGTACATTTTAGTGCTTTTCGGATGCAAGGAATACTTAGTAAAATGAGCCTCGGTCAGTATTTCCTTCCTGAGCTTATCATCCTTAGGAACACACAATCTTTTCTTGACATGAATAGTGTCATCTTCAACTGTAAAGTAGGATGCCTTTCCTGCTAGAATCAACTCGCGTATCTTCTGCAGAAACGGATCGTCCTTCTGAGCAGTCTTAATCCTTCCCTAGAGGCTCGACTCAAGCTGCAACTGAGCCAACTATACATTCTATGGATGGATCCTGAATTCGATGCCCATCTCTTCATGATCTCGTAGTACCTCCTTTGTTATTGCTAGTATCCCAACGAATTTTTGACTCAAGGCATCAGCCACCACGTTCCCTTTACCCGGCGTGTAGAAAATTGTCAAGTCATAGTCCTTGATCAATTCTAACCAACGCCGCTGCCTCAAATTCAATTCCTTCTGCGTGAATATGTACTTCAGGCTTTTGTGATCCGTAAAGATCTTGTAGGACACACCATAGAGAGTGTCGCCATAATTTCAACGCGAACACAATCGCCGCCAGTTCTAAGTCATGAGTTGGGTAATTTTTCTTATGCTATTTGAGTTGTCTCGACGCATATGATATTGTCTTCCCACGTTGCATGAGAACACATCCCAAACTAAGTCCCGATGCGTCACTGTAGATCTGAAATCCCTCAGAGCCTTCTGGAAGTGCTAAAATTAGAGCCGTGACGAGCCGTTGCTTTAGTTCCTGAAAAATACTCTCATAGTCGTTGGTCCATTTAAATATGACTCCCTTCTAAGTGAGGCGAGTCAAAGGCGAAGCGATTCTTGAAAAGTCTTTCATAAACCTGCGGTAGTACCCGACTAAACCAAGGAAACTCCGTATCTCACTAGCTGATGCAGGCTGTTTCCAGTCTACAACTGCCTCAATCTTCTTTGGGTCAATGGCAACACCTTCTGCCGAGACAACGTGCCCTAGGAACGACACGCTGTTCATCCAAAATTCGTATTTGCTTAGTTTTGCATACAGCTAATTGTCTCGCAGCGTCTGAAGTACTCTCAAGTGCTCGACATGAGTCTCCATGTCCTTTGAGTAGATCAAGATATCATCGATGAACACAATAACAAATTTGATTATAAATGGTCGAAATACTCTATTCATTAGATCCATAAAGACTGCTAGAGCATTAGTCAAACCGAATGGCATGACCAAAAACTCATAGTGTCCGTATCTCGTACGGAATGCTGACTTAGAGACGTCTTCGGGTTTGATCTTCAACTGATGGTATCATGAATGAAGATCAATTTTAGAAAACACGGTCTTTCCTTGTAGCTGATCGAACAGATCGTCTATTCTTGGCAAGGGATACTTGTTACGGATGGTTGCCTTATTCAGTTCTCTGTAATCAATGCACAGCGGCATCGTCCCATCCTTCTTCTTTACAAACAATACTGGAGCCCCCCATGGAGATACACTTAGGAAAATGTATCCCCGGTCTAACAATTCTTGTAGCTGTACCTTTAGTTCCTTTATGTCGAAGCCATCCTGTACGATGCCTTTGATATCGGGCGAGTATCCGGAAATGTATCGTCCAGAAACACATCAAAAAACTCTGCCACAATTTTGGTCTGATTCGAGCCTACACTTTTTATTCGAGTATCTTGAACAAAAGTGAGGCATCCTTTACACCCTGAGTACAGCATGTGCCTTGCTGTAACTGTCGATATTACCTTGGGTCCTTGTAACATCGAGTCGTACGAGTAAGAGAACTCTGTTTCTCCGGGTAGGCAAAATACAACTCTCTTATCCGTACAGTCGATTGTTGCATGATAGGCGCTGAGCCAGTCCATTCCCAAGATGATATCGTACTCTTTGATGTCGAGTACAATTGCATCCAAAGATAAAGTCTTGCCTCCAATATTAATGTAGCCGTCCCTGCAAATCAAAGTTGCAGGCATATCTACTCCCGAAGGAGTGCTAACACACAGAGCTGTCTTTCAAACAAAATTTATTTTCCATTGCAAAATCAGACGAGATAAAGCAATGAGTAGCACCAGAATCAAAAAGTACTCTTGTAGGTATGCCTTTGTACAGAAACATACATGTTATTACATTCTCTGTGGTCTGGGCCTCTGCCTGAGTCAAGTCATAAACCCTTACTTACGTACCTTGTTGTTGATTCGGTGCATTTCCAGTTGGAGCTGGTAAGGCTGGTGGCGCTTGGCCACGATTCTAGTTGTTATGTTGGCCCCGATTCTGATTGTTGTTATGTCCACGATACTGATTATTATTATGTCCACGAGGAGGATACTGATTCTCTCCCCTAGCTCTGTATTCAAATGCCTTGTGATTCATACCCCTACACTTGTAACACCCGACACGACAGTCTTCACGACGATGTCCAATTCGATTGCATCTGCTACAACGCAGTTCTTGATACGGTCCTTTGTTATTGCCTGTATTTGGACGCTTAGGCACGTCATTTCTTCCCCCAGACCAAGGTCATTTCTGATTATTGTTGCCTTGGTTGTCCTGCGTTGTCCCACGACTAGCCGGCTGATGAAATCTCTCCATCTCGAGAACTATTTTGTATGCCTCCCGGTAAGATGTACACTTTCGACTTAGCACATCGTGCTGCAGGCCCTCATTCAAGCCTTGCACGAATCTTCCTTACTTTGCGTCATCATTCGGGACCATGTATCTAGCGAATGCTACTCTCTTCAAAAATTCAGTTTTATAGTCGTCCACTAACATATTGTCCTGTTGGAGTTCTACGAACTCCTTCTCTTTCTGTTGACGAATAGCTAGTAGAATGAATTGCACAATAAAAACCTGCTTGAAGGTCTCCCAAGATATCTTCATATCTGGACTATTACCGCAAAGTGCCTGTCTCTGCGAAGTCCACCATTCTTGGGCCTTGAGACGAAGTTGTACAACGGTACACTCCACCCTCTTACTGCCCTGTATATCCAATATTCGAAAGTAGCCTTCAAGTGTGTTCAAGAAGCCCATCACTTTATCTAGCTCCGCTCTCCCATTAAACTCAGGCCGGTCGCAGCTTTTGAATTCGGAAAACTTGAAGCTCGTTCTTTTTCGTGTCGACGTTTTAGGTTTCTCTTCCGGCACTTCTACGGTCTCGGTTGCTGCGGCCTTTGCAGAAATATTGGAATCGGCCGTCACCTTGGGGACAATCTGAGACAGATTATCCACTTGCTTTTGTTGAGCATCCAGCTGCACCTGAAACTGATACTGTAGCCGCTTTTGAAGCACGCGATGTTGAGCTTCCAGGCTTGTACGGCGTCACGTGTCAGTCTGCAATGGCACCAAAAGTTTGGTTAATACTCCGTCTCGTTATGTTCTCTTCTCTCAAAATTCTTAAGAATGAATGCTATACAAATCGATGAAAACGGGCAAGAATCAAATCATCATAAATCATTCAGAAAAGCATCCCTCAAAACCAAGAAACAAAACCAGCAGCAAAACATCCAGAGAAAACACTTGGACGCATTTCAAGAGAAACCAATCCATTAGTTGGAAAGGTTTTTATGCACTTGTCCGTGATCGATTCGGTGTCGACGATAAGTTTCCCCAATACTCGGTTCCGACCGAGTTAACTAAGCCACAAGCCTTACAAAGTGAACCGCTAGGAGCGGGGCACTACAGTTAGAGCCTAACTAGGAGTACCAAAACCAATTATATATATATTTAAGAGAATTTTAGAGTTTAATTGTAGCCATATGCAATATTCTCTTACATATTTGGCTTGGTCAAACATCTAACCAAAATAGGAAACCTATTAATAATAGTATGACTTGGAGAACTAAATCCTATCCAAATTAGATCAAACCAAAGCCCATGCACTAATTATATATATACCTATCAAACCCTAACCATCCTCCTCTCTCATAACTGCCCACTACTCTACAAATTCCCCTAAACCTAGCGGCCACAACCTCTCAACCCGAAACCCTAGCCGACCCCCCTTTCTTCACAAAATATAATTTCTCCTTGATTTATTCGCCAACCACCACCACTCTTGAGACCCCGTCGATGTTCTCTTCTACCCTAGGAACTATAGGAGCAATCTTGCGGCCGTTAGAAAGGTGTACGATGCGCTACTTGGGCTGAAACTCCGTCAAATCGAAGTCTGAAACGTCACAACAGGTTAGACGACTTGTAGATGATGTTTCACCAACTTTTTCTTATCTGATTCTTCTTAAACCAAATAAATTCTGTTGTAGGCTACTTTTCATCTATCTAATGTCAGTTTCTAACCTTTTTAT
Source organism: Iris pallida (assembly GCA_029216955.1). NCBI lineage: Eukaryota > Viridiplantae > Streptophyta > Magnoliopsida > Asparagales > Iridaceae > Iris > Iris pallida. Next base: position 99,966 of record JANAVB010013745.1, on the reverse strand, counting down.
ATTTTTATTCAGAATCTAGACGTTGATACCTTTTCGACGCATATCTGAAAGTCAGGTTTTGCATCGTTTTACTATTTTAAAAAATTTATGACATTTACCATGTCACCGAACTTCGAAAAATTCTGTTTTCCTTGTGTCCAAAAGTGTCAAAACTCCATGAATCTATATTAAACTTCATGTTGTACAAAGTTTAATGTTATAAGTACTATTTTAACTAATTTATGTGATTTTTACAGAATTTATTAATTTTATTTAGTCGTTGTTTCGGGGCTAAATTAATGTGTCGAATTGAGGAAGTCAAATATGGAATTGACATAAGACCTCTTGTGAAAGGGTTTCCCTAGTAAAAATATAATTATAGCAATATATAAGTATTTATAGATAAATTATAGATTTTAAATATATTATTTTATTATAATTTTAAAGTATTTACGAGAGGTTTTGTTACCTATATGTACTTATATAATAGATGCAGTATCGTAACAACGTTATGGCAACTAGGAGAGTAGATACTCATATAATTTGTATATGGTGTGTTGATATAGAATATTAAATATAGTGTATTATTATAGGTGAGCTTGGGAGGATCGACAAGGACACCGGAGTTGGAAAGGCTTACCCGCAGACAACAGTTACAGGCAAGCGTGCCTTGCCTTCGTTACAGATTATTCTTTTCTGTTTTGTTGTTCTTTTTTATTAGCATTACATGACATAGGACGTTGATACTTAGTATCCATTTATAGACGGATGCTGATGTCATTATAGTGACATCGAGTATTGACATTAGGCATTATGTACATACTAATGTGTCTATTGACACAATTGACCACGGGACACCGACACATTCATGATACGAGGTTTACATGACTATTTGTGGTATTGACCTCGTATTAGCATTCTAGATTTCTTTATTGATGGAACTGGGGATTCCCAGGACCCTTTCTTTGGTGTGCGTATTGATCGATAGAAAGTTAAACAGATCTAATACATGTTCTAATCCTTCATAGGCAGAAACTAGGGTTCACGAATTATACCTGCAGCAGAAAGGAGACAAGTAATTCCTGGCAATCTCAAGCGGACGACCCCAAGATCTTCTGCACGTGTTCCTTCCTCGAGTTGGACGTCGTGTGGCGACGATCTTCCAACCTTTTCTTCTCCTTGTCAGCCCTCTCTTTCTCTACTTATGTGAATCAAGAATTTAGATAAAGTTTCAGATTTCTGATCGGTAATATGGCGGCCAGAGAATAGAGGATATATATAGGCTACGGCAGGAACCATGAGGAGAAATTAGGGTTAGGCCTCCTAACGGATCTGGATATCCCGTGTTCAGCCCGAACACACAATCCAGGCCCATTAACAATAGCTCGGTCCACTAATGAGCTATTGTTGCACTACCTCCCTAATCCCAAATTATGTTTGTGGGCTCCTTTTATTATATGCTCGTTTGGCTCCCCATGTTAAGATATCGTATGTCCGTCGATCAAATTAAGTTACTGACAACTATATTGATTCGACATCTTTTATCCTTAAGTAGTACCGCTCAACTTTATTTGTCATGTCAGATATAATCTACCTACAGGGTTTACATGATAATCTTTATGAGCTCCTTAAGGGGACATCATCAACTCGATGTATCGGGACATAGATTCTATTTATAATCAACAGCCCATCATACATACAATGTTATTACCCAATTCATAGAGGTTGTTGATCCATAATGAATCTCACTCTTTTATGAGTCAAAATAATGCACACTACATATACATGTCCGTAATTATATCCGGGTTAAGAGCACAAGCATCCATAATAACAGAGGTGTTTGTTCTCTTATGTAGTCAGTACAAAGAGAACAACCTCAAGTGGTCATGTTCAATACACACAAAGTATACTAGTGTAAACCTATAGTCAAGATAGACTAATATCAGATTACACTACAACCTTTCCAATAGATTGTCCAAGTCCATCTAGGTTGTGTACTATTTATATACTCCATAGGGAACTGATAATATGATCTTCTGTGTGACACCACACACCATATTATCTACAATATAGAATATCAGACATTTGCTTTAACACTTGCAACAAATACAATATGCAAACATTTGCCCATATGATTCTCATTCAAAATTTAAGGAAATAAGGTTACTAAAAAAGTGATGCTTTTAGTATATAACCCTAACAATCTTCCACTTATATTCAAAGTATTGCTTTTCAGTATACTGTTACAAATATCCCACTTATACTTAAAGCCATGCTGCTGCACATCTGACTCACATTCCCTCAACATGACTATCAAAAGCCTTAGCTGGTAAGCTCTTTGTAAAGGGATCAGCTAGGTTTGTCGGCTGATGCTATCTTGATCACAGCAACTTTTTTTCTTTACGAAATCTCGTATTAGGTGGTACTTGCGCTCAATGTGTTTGCTAGTCTTATGGGCTCGTGGTTCCTTCGAGTTTGCAACTATACCACTATTATCATAATAAAGTGTAATAGACTTAGGCAAACTAGGTGCCACATCCAAGTCCAACAGAAAGTTTCTGAGCCAAACCGCTTCTTTGGCTACCTCAGAGGCTGCCACATACTCGGCTTCCATGGTGGAATCAGCAATACATTTTTGCTTGATACCCCTCCACACAATGGCTCCACCTCCCAAAGTAAACACATAACCTGAGGTAGATTTCCTGGAATCCCTATCTGACTGAAAATCTGAGTCTGTATACCCCAAGGGAACTAAACTATCTGCCTGGTAAACTAGCATATACTCTTTAGTCCTTTTCAGGTACTTCAAAATATGCTTTATGACAGTCCAGTGCTCTTGTCCTGGGTTAGACTGATATCTGCTGACCATGCCTACGGCAAAGCAGATGTCTGGTCTCGTACATAGCATTGCATACATTAAGCTTCCTACTGTTGAAGCATAAGAAACTGCCTTCATGTTCTCTATCTCTTTAGGTGTCCTCGGATACTGCTCCTTTGATAGAGCATTTGCATGTCTAAAAGGTAAGAAACCTTTCTTAGAATTTTGTATACTAAAACGAGTTAGTACAGTATCGATATAGGAAGCTTGGGATAAGCCCAACATCCTTTTCTTGCGATCTCGTAGAACTTTGATCCCAAGGATGTGACCTACTTCTTCCAAGTCCTTCATATCAAACTGTTTGGATAACCATACCCTTACATCAGATAACACCTTCACATTGTTTCCAATGAGCAAGATGTCATCCACATAAAGTACTAGGAACACCACCACATTTCCATCACACTTTCTGTATACACACGATTCATCCTGTCATTGATCAAATCTATAGGATTTTATCACCTGATCAAAACATATGTTCCAAGATTTGGAAGCTTGCTTAAGTCCATAAATAGAATTCTTGAGCTTACAAACAAGATACTCCTAGCCCTTTTTAATGAACCCGTCTGGTTACTTCATATAGATGTCTTCCTCAAGACTTCCATTAAGGAAAGCTGTCTTAACATCCATTTGCCAAATCTTATAATCGAGATGAGCTGTAATAGATAAAAGAATCCGGATAGACTTAAGCATGGCTACAGGAGAAAAAGTTTCCTCATAATCGATACCCTCTCTTTGAGTAAAACCTTTTGCTATAAGCCGAGCTTTAAAGGTTTCAACCTTACCGTCTAATCCTCTTTTTCTCTTATAGACCCACTTGCATCCAATGGATTTTACACCAACGGGTGGTTCTACAAGCTTCCAGACCTGATTAGAATCCATAGATTCTATTTCAGATATCATTGCTTTTTGCCAAGACTCTGCATCTTTATCTTGGAGTGCTTCATTGTAGGTACAGGGATCATAATCTTGTTCCTCAGGGACGAAGTCTGACGACTCTCCCAAGAACATATATCTATCAGGTTGTATCACAACCCTCCCACTACGATGAGGCACTATCGGTTGTGGTGTAACATTTATGACACGTTGTACAGTTATTTATGGTTCATCCTCTTGTACTGTTGGTACTGAAGTACTTGGTGTCTCATGCCTCAATTCTTCTAGAACAACTCTACTTGTGGGTTTATGGTTCATCACATAGTCTTCCTCTAAGAATCGAGCATTGGTGCTAACAATGACCTTCTGATCCTTAGGACTATAAAATAAACCTCCTTTTGTTCCTCTTGGATAGCCTACAAACAAGCGTACTTCTGTACGAGATTCCAACTTATCTGCTTTCCCTTTCAACACATGTGCTGGACTACCCCAAATGCGAACATGTTCCAGACTAGGCTTACGCCCAATCCACAACTCTGTGGGAGTAAGAGGTACTGACTTAGAAGGAACCAAGTTCAAAATATATGCTGCAGTCTCTAAGGCATATCCCTAAAACAATGTGGCAAATTCGAATAATTCATCTTTGATCTAACCATCTCCATAAGAGTTCTATTCCTTCTTTCGGCTGCACCATTCTTCTGGGACGTTCAAGGTGCAGTCAATTAGGATACAATCCCAGCCTCTGATAAATAATCCCTAAACTCTCCAAAGAGGTACTCGCCACCACGATCTGATCGTAATAACTTGATACATTTTCCATGACGTTTCTCCGTTTCAGCCTTGTACTCTTTGAATTTCTCAAAGCACTCAGACTTACGGCGCATCAAATAAATGTATCCATACCTTGAATAATCGTCAATAAATGTGACAAAATATTCAAAGCTACCTCTAGCTTGGATAGTCATGGGTCCATACAAATCAGAATGAATCAATTCCAACACATCTTTGGCCCTATACCCTTTTGCCGTAAAAGGCCTTTTGGTCATTTTACCTTCCAAGCAGGATTCACAGACTGGTAGTGCCTCCACTTCCAATAAACTCAAAGGTCCATCTTCAACCAGTCTTTGAATCCTTCTTAGGTTAATATGCCCCAATCGCAAGTGCCAAAGATATGTTTGGTTCATATAAGAAGGTTCTTTTCTCTTATCTAAGTTAGATGACATATTATTCATTTCCATAAGTTGCATTGTAGGCGAAATAGGATTAATGACATACAAATTGTCAACCAATACACCAGAACAGATAAAATATTTATTCTTTCTAATAACAATATTGTCATTAAAATAAACTGAATATCCATCCTTAACTAATATAGAAACAGAAACTAAATTCCTTCTAAGTGAAGGTGCATAAAGACAATCTCTCAATGTCAAAGCCTTATTTCTAGCAAAAGATAAAGTAACATCTCCTAATACAACGATCGATACTTTTGTAGCATCACCCATGAACAAGCATATCTCCCCATCATTGAGCCATTTGGTTTCCTGGAAACCCTGCAATGTATTGCAGACATGATTAGTGGCTCATGTATCTACACACCAGGTGCCGGTAGATAACACCGCTAAACATGTTTCAACTACTAGTAAATGAGATATACCTTCTTTGTTCCCTTGTTTGAGAAGTGGACAATCAGTCTTCCAATGTCCTGACCCTTTGCACTTGAAACATTTGTCTTTCGACTTTTTCACCGTGCCTTGAGGTCCCATGCCCTTCTTTGCTGAGTTTGCCTGTTTCTGAATGTTATTCTTCTTCTTACCGCCTTTTGGCTTAGAAGTAGAAGCCTTTTCAGAAACAAAAACATGACCACTCTGCCTAAAGAGAGTTTCAGCATCCTGTAGCTCTTTTACAAGTTCTGTCAAACTATACAACCTTTTGTTCATGTTGTAATTAAGGCAAAAATTGTCAAAAAAATTTAGGCAGAGTCCCGAGAATAATATCGACCTGGGATTCCCTATCGATTTCAGCTCCAAGGATCTTCATCTCATTCAGATGACCCATCATCTTGAGAACATGATCCCTTACTGATGTACCCTCAGCCATTTTTGTATTCATCAAACATTTCATAGCAAACTGCCTAGCTGCTCTACTCTGATGTCCAAGAGTTCCTTGAGGTTATACATCATATCATAAGCAGTGGCCATGGCCTAATGCTGATGTTGTAGTACATTTGACATAGATGCCAGAATGTAATACCGCGCCATCTCATCTGCCTTTTTCCACTTCTTATAAGCCTCTTTGACCTCTTCATCAGAGTTAGCATCAGGCTTAGGTGGGCATTCCTCAACAAGTACATATTTGTACTCCTCAGCAGTCAGAACAATATCCAAATTACGTTTCCAGTCAATATAATTAGGTCCAATAAGTTTGTTTTCTTTAAGAATCACCATAAGTGAACTAAAAGAACCTATTTTGGAAATCCTGAGAATCACATAAATAAAATTAGGTAGGGCAAAAAAAACTTTTTGAATTAACTAAATATTGATTCCCTCAAAATAATAATAAGACATTCACCAACACCTTGAACACCATGAATTTAGCATGCCACGATAGTGTGGACGTATACAAATTCAACTTTGTTCAAGTAGGTTTTTCTTATTAATTTTACTATCATGTCAACATAACTTTATGACAAATAAAATTAATATGTTGGTCTTGCTCTGATCATACAAATAATAGCAGTGACTCCGATGGGGAGGATACCATTATTTGTATCTAAGTGTATACCATTACTTAATACTAAGTTCATTACCTTGTAATGAGTTCCTTCAGATGGAGAAGTGAACACATACTAGATAACTTTCTACAATTATCCCTAAGAAAGTTTGTACTGGTGATCCATAATTATGCTCATCCGATATGGAGGAAAGTACTATAGCCAACACGCAAGTATAATTACATCACCAACAAACCAGTAATGGAGACCATAGGATTTAAACTAAATAAATATCCTCTCCCACTTAGTTATTTAATAATGAGGGTTTTTCTACTAGTTGATATTATGTCCATATTGTCCATTATTAATGTAGGCTTGGTTTTTCAAAAAAAACAACCACACAATAATAAACATGCATAATCAGAAAAAACAAAATGACAAAAATAAGAGAAAATATCTAACTATTATGGTCATCTTTGCTGCTCCGTCCTCAACTATCTGAATCCAAAATCTGGCACTGCACAGATCTATTCGGGGTTCGACCTTCGTAATTTTAATTACATCCACAGCAACAACAATAATCCTATGCCTCCCGAAGGAGTTCACACATAATCTAGATTGCAAAATTAAAATAATAAGCACGATTAACCCTCATGATTTTAATTACATCCACAGCAACAACAACATCCACGACATATCCGTGGTTTAAACAACACAATCAAAAATATGCATTGGACCATAATAGTTGGATCTAAGATGCCTGTAAAACCGAGTTAGAACAGATCTACATCTACCGACTATTATACAGCACAGGTTTTATTGGACAACATGGACGTATCAATCAATACGTAGATCCAAAGTGGCTCTGATACCAATTGATGGAACTGGAGATTCCCAGGACCCTTCCTTTGGTGTGCGTATTGATCGATAGAAAGTTAAACAGATCTAATACGTGTTCTAACCCTTCATAGGCGGAAACTAAGGTTCACGAATTATACCTGCGGCGGAAAGAAGACAAGTAATTCCTTGCAATCTCGAGCGGACGACCCAAAGATCTTCTGCACGTATTCCTTCCTCGAGTTGGACGTCGTGCGGGCGACGATCTCCCAACCTTTTCTTCTCCTTGGCAGCCCTCTCTTTCTCTCCTTACGTGAATTACGAACTTAAAGAAAGTTTCAGATTTCTGATCGGTAATATGGTGGCCAGAGAATAGAGAATATATAGGCTGCGGCAGGGACCATGAGGAAAAATTAGGTTTAGGCCTCCTAACTGATCTGGATATCCCGTGTTCAGCCCAAACACACAATCCAGGCCTATTAACAATAGCTCGGTCCACTAATGAGCTATTGTTGCACTACCTCCCTAATCCCAAATTATGTTTGTGGGCTCCTTTTATTATATGCTCGTTTGGCTCCCCATGTTAAGATATCGTATGTTCGTCGATCAATTTAAGTTACTGACAACTATATTGATTCGACATCTTTTATCCTTAAGTAGTACCGCTCAACTTTATTTGTCATGTCGGATATAATCTACCTGCAGGGTTTACATGACAATCCTTATGAGCTCCTTAAGGGGATATTATCAACCCGATGTATCGGGACATGGATTCCATTTATAATCAACATTCCACCATACATACAATATTATTACCTAATTCATAGAGGTTGTTGATCCATAATGAATCTCACTCTTTTATGAGTCAAAATAATACACACTGCATATACATGTCCGTTATTATATCCGGATTAAGAGCACAAGCATCCATAATAACAGAGGTATTTGTTTACTTATGTAGTCAGTACAAATAGAATAACCTCAAGTGGTCATGTTTAATACACACAAAGTGTACTAGTGTAAATCTATAGTCAAGATAGAATAATATCAGATTACACTACAACCTTTCCAATAGATTGTCCAAGTCCATCTAGGTTGTGAACTATTTATATACTCCATAGGAAACTGATACTATGATCTTCTGTGTGACACCACACACCATATTATCTACAGTATAGAATATCAAACATTTGCATTAACACTTGCAACAAATACAATATGCAAACATTTTCCCATATGATTCTCATTCAAAATTTAAGGAAATAAGGTTACTAAAAAAGTGATACTTTTAGTATATAACCCTAACATTTATCAGTATTACTTTTACTTTCGAGATGACTGTACAAACTTGACATTGCTATATTCTATACATGGAAATTGGGGAGAACTTGACTACAATATCAGACCTATTGTCGTGTGGCCCGTTGTTTAGTGACCTTTATCTTTGTAGCAGAGTAAGGCATTATCACTGTCGAGAATTGATTGTCCTTGGTGCCATGACACAGGTACTGGAGACAATACCCTGCTGAGGTGCTAGTGAGCCTTGGTGAAAGGGGTCTGGTATTCTAGAAAAGTATCTCACTTGCATAGCACATAGATGGATACAGTAGATTGTCTAAGTTCATATTTTTATTTCTGTACCTTGGCATGTATATTACGTACCTTGCTAGTCCTCTGAGGACCTGGCTATTTCCCAGGCTTAGACGAAGTTGAAGACTATCCGGAGGTTTACGGTTCGGGAGCTGAGACCGGAGGCATACCGGCACAGGAGGACGAGATAGTGCCAGAGAATTTTTCGTGATCATGTTATCTTCATATTTAGTCTTTCTACATTATTTTCTTTTCTTTTCTTCAGACTGGTAGTTGATTTGTACTTTGTTTCTATTTTATGGTTTCGGGATGTTTTACCCGCACAGACTTCATTACTTTTATTGTTGGATATTTGAGATATTTCCTTATTTATTCTTGATCTTTTTGTGGACTTTGTGGATGTGATTAGATGTATATACATGTGGACTGTGTTGTATTTCTTGGTGTTATCATGATTTACAGCTTAAGTATTTCGCTAATAGGCATGTTGTGTAGCTTGGCCCATTGGTGAAGTGCTGCTGGCATGTATTTGTATACCTGGTCCTATGTATTTTGGGACTGGGGCGTTACAGCATGCCCTTGGTTGATACTTTTTTCGTCGGGAGTATTATCGCCAAGCTCCCACCTGCATGGAGCAACTTCATCGCAGACATGCACCGCAAGAAGATGGAAGTAGATCTCGAATGCCTCTTACATTGGATATATGTTGAAGATGAGTTGAGGGCTCAACTCAAACTGGACGCCTTGTCCAAGCAGATCTCTAAGGCGAATATGGTACAAGGAGAAAATTTTAAAGGGAAGCAGTAGGCTCCCTACAAAAAGAAGAAAGACGTTCACCATCTGAAGGTGAAGTCAGCTCAGTTCATGCCTAAGTCCAAAGAACCTGGGACTTATTTCAACTGTGGCAAGAAAGGCCACTGGAGGAGGGACTTCAAAGAAAAACCAAAATAAATGGAGCAATGTGAGGCTAACTTTGTTGCTATGATTGTGCAGGTTGACACAGCTGGAGTTGACACGGACTGGTGGATAGATACTGGGGCTTCGTGTCATGTTTGCTCAAAGAAGGAGTGGTTCACCACGTACCAACCTGTTTCTGAGAAGGTTATGGTGGCGACCCAGACACAAGTTGAAGTACATGGGATCGAGATGGTGGTACAGCAACAGACTTCAGAGAAGTCGAAGACGCTGTAAAATGTGAAGCATGTACCGGCTATATCCAAGAACTGGTCTCGGGAAGTCTGCTCTGCAACGCAGGCTTGAGGATGGATATCAACGCTGGTCAAGTCGTTATGTTTTATAAAGGAACATACTTCGGGAAGGCCTTTTGTACCGAAGGGATGTTCAAACTTCAACTTGTAACTCCTATAGAGATAGTTAATACAGTTTCTTCTTCTGGTTATCCACTTGAGTTGTGGCATAATAGACTAGGACATGTGCATTGTAAAAAAATTAATAATATGTCTAGTTTAGGGCTTATCTCCAAATATGAGGGTAAGGAATTGGAAAAGTGTGAGGTCTGTGCACAGACGAAGATCACTAGAAAACCGTTCAAGTGGATAAACCGAAGTATAGATCTTCTAGAGTTGGTACACTCATATATCTGTGACTTCAAACACTTCTCCACAAAAGTCGGGATGAAGTATTTCATTACCTTCATCGACGACTACTAGTACGCGTTCATTTATCTCCTCGAGTCTAAAGATGAAGCGTTTGAGAAGTTTAAGGACTTCTAGGCTGAAGCCGAGTGTCAAACCGGAAAATAACTCAAGAGACTCAGAAGTGATCGAAGTGGTGGGTATAGGTCTCATGAATTTTCATCTTCTACAGAGAATATAGAATTGTCAACGAGACAACTGCTCCGTACTCCACTTAATCAAATGGTGTTAAAGAAAGGAATAACAGAACATTAAAAGAGATGATAAATACAATGTTGTTGACTGCAGGTCTTCCAAATTGCTTCTGGGATGAAGTAGGGCTTACGGCTACGTTCATATTGAATAGTGTGCCGCATGCAACTTAGGAAGTCACTTCTCATGAATTCTGGTTCAAGGTCAGACCCAACTTGAATGTCATTCGAGTGTAAGGGTGTCTGGCGTATGTGAAGCTTCCGGATTTGAAGATTCAGAAGCTGGAAACAAGGACTATGAAGATTATAATCCTGGGTTATGCTGATAAGAGTGATGCTCGGAGGTTCCTGGATGTTGAGTCAAATTATATCATTGAATATCGCGATGCAGAATTCTTTGAAGATAAATTTGCAAGGCACGAGAATATTGTTCACAGACATTCCGGAGAATGATATGAGTGCACAGGAAGCTCAAGTTCCTTATGAAGAGGTAGTCCAAGAAGAAGTTGTTACTGTAGAAACAACTGTTGAACCAGAACTCGCGGAACCAAAGTCTAAGCGAGTAAGGAGACAGAAGGACTTCGGAGAGGATTTCGTCACCTATCATGTGGAAGCAGATCCGCTTACCTATGATGAGGCGATGAAAACCAGAGATGTTGTCTTCTGGAAGGAGGCTATTAATGATGAGTATGACTCAATAACCTTCAACAACACGTGGGTGTTGGTCGATCTGCCTGAAGAAGCAAAACCAATCGAATGTAAATGGATCTTCAAGAGGAAGATGAAGGCCGATGGAACTGTTGACAAGTTCAAGACAATATTAGTTGCCAAAGGGTTTTCTCAGAAGTAAGGGATCGATTACTTTAATACATATGCTCCATTAGTGCGGATGACGACTATCAGGATATTGATTGCTCTAAGCGCAATTCACAAGCTGATAATTCATCAGATGGATGCTAAAATCGCTTTCCTGAATGGTGAATTGACCGAAAAGATATACATGCAATAGCCAAAAGGATTCGTCGTCAAGGGCCTCGAAGACAAAGTCTGTAAGTTGGTAAAATCTCTGTATGGTCTGAAGCAAGCTCCCAAGATATGGTACGAGAAGTTTGATAAAGTCATAAGATCAAACGGCTACAGGGTCAGCGAGACGGACAAGTGTATGTAAACAAAGTTCGCTAACGGGAGAGGAGTTGTCATTTGTTTATATGTGGACGACATGCTGATCTTGGGTACAGATCTAGCAAGTGTCTCTGAGACAAAGAAGTTCCTCTCATCTAAGTTAAGCATAAAGGACTTAGGGAAAGCTGATGTTATCTTGGGGATAAAGATCATCCCAACGGAAACTGGAGTGGCATTGTCACAATCTCATTATATTGATAAGATGCTCACATGCTATGGGTATCAAGATCTTCCAGGGATCGATACGCCATATAGGTGTGACAAGAAGCTGAAGCCAAATCCTAGAAAAAGTGTCAGATAGTTGGAGTATTCAAGAGTCATCGGGAGTTTGATATATACGACTACTGCCACAAGGACTGACATAGCTTTTGTCGTAGGAATGCTGGGCCAGTTCACAAGCAATCTAGGTATGGAGCACTGGAAAGCTGTGAAGAGGGTTATGGGATACCTCAAAAGGACTCAAAAGTATGCACTGCACTACTATGGAGATCCAAAAGTAGTGGAAGTCATCAGCAATGCAAACTGGTGCTCAGAAGTAGAGAGTGAAAGGTCCACAGGAGGATATGTCTTCTCCATGGATGGAGCTACTATATCATGAAAGTCAAAGAAGCAGACTAGGTTGTCCCACTCTTCTATGGAATCTGAGTTATATGCACTGGCGGCTGCAGTGGAGGAAGCAGAGTGACTTTGGAAGCTCATGTATGATCTTCCAATAGTTGGTGCACAGATACCGCGGTACCAATATACTTTGACAACCAAGCAACTACAGCAGTGGCATCGAATAACCTCTTCAATGGCAAAAAGAGGATTGTGCGCTTAAGGCACAGAGCGGTAAGTGATCTTATTAAAAGAGGAGTCATTGACGTAGTTGTTGTTCGGAGTCAGAAGAATCTGGTAGATCCGTTCACCAAATGTCTCAAGCGCCAGCGGGTTGAAGACACAACAAGTAAGATGGGCTTGAAGACACTCTGATATTGTGTCTTTGTAATTTACTATAAAGTTTTATACTATTAGTTCAAAAAAAATCTACTAGGCATCTAACTTTTAGTTCAAAGAAGGACCATTGACTGGAAGAATATCAGGAGTAGTAGGCAATCCTTTTGGATATTGCGGGGTGATTAACCCAGAACCACTATTGTTTACTGATTGTTCTTTACAAAGAACAAAGTCCTGTAGGAGGATGGCTTGGAAGCCTTAATGAGTTCTCGGACATCTGAGATGTCTGGCGTGCTTTACAGGAAGCACGGGTAGCACAGCACTACTAAGGAGCATAGTACTCCATGCTATAGTAGGGTGACACCACATGAGGTACCTAGCGAGGGTAAAGCCTCGGCTTTGAGACAAGTCATAGCGACATAGCACCGCACATAGACAAGATAGCCTAATACAATATAATGAATGGGTAGGCAGCAATACAAAGGGGCTAGGCCTCATGTTATAGTGGGTAACACCACATAAGGCAGTGCCTCGGCTTTGTAAGCCATGTCACGGCGGCGTAACACCACAAGGAAGTAAAAGGTTTCATGCTGGGTAGTTTGGCACTACAAAGAGGCTGGGCCTCATGCTACAGGTGGTATGACACCACATGAGGCAGTGTCTTGGCTTTGGACCATGTCATAGCGGTATAGTACCGCAAGGAAGCAAAAGGATTCATGCCAAAGACTCTTTAAAGGAACTCACCTACAGTGTATGAATAGAGATGTAGGCTCTCTTGAGAAAAATCTTATAGACACCCAAGATACATACACCGAAACTAGGCTGGCACAAGACCTTTAATGTGCAGCCAGAAGTACAGTTAATGTCATTGTGTGAGTGGAGATGTAGTTATAGTGCAGAATTCAAGGCTTAGTCCATTCTTGTATCATGCTGTTATTTAATCCATACGAAAAGATTCAAGTCATAGCGATATCTATCCTAATACATGATGAACAGTCACTGTGGGGAACGCTCAACCCATATATATAGAGATATGTAGGAGATTGTTGGTATTTTGCCTTAGAGAACTTGAAAGATAGTCCCACATTGCCTAGGCCAAATGGATTGTATCTCTATATAAAGCTTTGCTTGTGTTGAGAGAATCACATGAGGTGTGGAGAGGCACATAGGTGCCATGTGGGGAGATTTTTCTAGTGGAAGGAAGGCTAGCCCAACAAAGAAGCATTAATGCTTTTTGTCATGCTCATGGGATTATTTTCCTATGGAGCTAAGCCCCAAAGGGGCTTAGCGATTCGGACTCGGGCTCAAGGGCACAAAGTGGCATTTTGTTGGCATACTTTGCACTTAGCACTTTAGCATCGACGTATGGTGCCTTGTGCGCAGTTGATACGCTCGTGCGCTCGTCTTCTACACGAGTCGCATGCACAGGTGCTTGCGTAGGGGCCGTACAGGTGCAGGGGCTACGCATGAGCCGCAGTACTGTGCTGTTGCGTGCTTACGGGGCTGCGCATCTGTGCTACCGTGCAAGTACGCAGGCTGCGGTGCTGCTGCGTACTTGTCGGGCTGCCCGTCTGTTCTGCAACACAGCTACGCACAGGCATGTGGGCTGAATGGCGGAGTGGGCTAAGGGGCACTGGCGGCTTTTGATGTGGCTGATTGGAAGATTTGAACGGCTAAGAAAAGATTGAGTCAATTAATCAGATCCATATTTTGTGGGATTTAAATTTAATTCATTCAAATATTTCCATTATTCACTCATATCATTTCCTAATCAGTTACGGCCAGGATTTGAATTAGGGTTTCGGCTATTCTCTATCAATACTCTCTTCGTGCCTTCATTGAGAACATACGCTAAAATTAAGAGACGAAGAGAACTGCACCATCACTGCCATTGGAGTCCATTGGAGTTCTTCATGTTCGTGAAAGGAGGTGACAACGAGCATTCCAGAAGGTCTTTCGAACTTGCTGGTTCCTGAGAGTAGATTGCAATAGGCTGAATGTTGTTTTGAGCAACGGTGATCTTAATTAGCCCAGCAAAGTTGTTTTTATAAACTCTGGTTCTTACAAAGAGACCGTGACTTCCACTCGTGTTCTCACAAAGAGACTGAGTCATCAACCTCGTATCTCACAAAGAGAACGAGTTTTCATTTCTCTCTCTAAGAGATCGAGATTTCCATCTAACGATCTGTTTTGGGAATAACACAACATAGGTACCGCCTAGGGAGGGTACTATCAAATCAGTATGGACGGAGCAACTTACTCATCTTCCATCGCAGCGACGGCAGTGGCCAGTGACTCTATGGGGAGATTCATGGCAGTCAAAACCCTTGTCTTGTCGGCTTCGGCGAGGGCTGCCTGAAGGCATAGATCAACACCAGCCACCTTGGCATTCTCCTGGCACGGGATATGGCTCTAGATCGTACAATCATCGAAGGTGACTCTTTAGTGGCTCACAAATATTCAAAAGGTAGAAGAATTGATCCCTTGGAAACTGCATGACCTTATCCTACCCATTCTAGAGGATTTGAATCTGATCAATTTCCCGGAGTTATGCTTCGTAAGGAAAACGGGGAACAATGTTGCACAAAAGATGGTCGAGTATGCGCTTCACAACAATAGTACCGCTACCCTGCTATCGCCCCCTGGGTACATAGCACATCTATTAGATGTGGAGTTTTTAGCCTTTGTAAATACACATGTTACTGTTTGATCAATAAAATGGTGTTATCTCAAAAAAAAAAAAAAAAAGATGGTACTAATAGTAGGGAGTTGTATGAGAGATGGATCATAAGTTTTAATCTCATCAAAATTCAAAAACTTGCAACTAAATATCATGAACTATTTTTCATTTACAATTTGAGACCCAACATTTCAAAATTGACAACTTTCTAGTCTAAAGTTTAAAATTGACAATTAATTATTATGAACTTTCAAGTTTTTGTGACTTTTTATTATACATTGTTAAAAGAATAAATAAAATTCTCCAACATTATATACAAAATCATGAAATATATGGGATTTTGTAGCATCTCAATGAAGGGGCGAGTGACCAAGTTTTACTAAAAATTTATAAGAAAAAAATAGGACAAATTGTATTAACTACCCCTATATTTTATACTTATTATTAAAACTATCAATACATTGAAACTAATTACACGGACCACCCATGTAGTTTATATATTTTTTATAGAAACGTATAACAGTGATCATCCCTATGTATGTAGTTTATATTTTTTTTATAGAAACGTATAATAGTGATCATCCCTATGTTTTATAAAATTTATAAAGGAGGGATCGTTAGGGTAATTATTTCCGGAAAAAGGATAGTCTCTGTAATACTCATTAAATATAGGGGTCAGTGTATTTGTTTCAAAAAAATAAAAAACACTTTGGATCTGAATTCACTTTAAAATGGGCTATATTTAAGTTATACCGAATCTCGGTTGAGTCTTAAAGGTCATTTCAACACTATAGACGTTTGTCAATTCTTTAAATGTGTAGTTCACAATCTTTAAGACGCATAATGTAATGTACTTTGTTTGTAGGATTACACGGGTGGATATTTTATCATAATTTTTTATTTTTCTTCTTCTAGTAAATACTGCATATTTGATTACATCACGTGAATCTATTTCTTCTTTGTGAGTTCCAACATCGTAACAAGCCAATCCGGCCTAATTCGGCCCGTCCGAAGGGATGAGATGGGCTCCAGCCTATCACAATTTATTATATTTTATTGTTTCATTTTTTTCCCATCTCAGTCTGACACATCTAGTCCATCGTATCCGAGCTCCAATTTCTGTTTTCGCACTTAGCTACACTCTCTAGCCCCTCCACATAAGAGACATGGCTATATGAAACCCAAAATAAGGGACATCACCACAGCTGTATTCGAGCCATACTCAAGTATCTCTCCAAATTGCAATCAATGATATGTTGACATCTCCCAGTTCCTCACTGGAGTGATGGTCTACCATTAGTGTCTGATATAAATATCATGTCCCAATCATGAATATCAAGAAAAAAAAAAAAGACATTTATGTAAATTTGATGTTCTGTTTGTTTCTTATAAACTTAAACGATCTCATTCATTCCCTTTGGCTCTAGTGTAGTGGCTATTCATCTTAAGAATCATGATGTGATGCCAAACTAATCGTGACTGGTAGTCCCAAAATAAAAGAGTTTTTAAGTTTAAGTCTAGTGTTGGGGTTATCTCTATTAATTTGAGTTTATATCTTGTATTATTTTATCCTTTAGCATTTTGAAAAATCTTATACTTTCTAAAGAGTTCCAAGACTCAAACCCTCATCGACCATCATCGACCAGGCCAGGCCAGTTGCATGTTGCACTTCCACTGAAACAATACTGTATTAATGACGGTATCATCAATTTTTTGATGATATAATTTTTTAACTAAAAATATATTTATGTTTGGATAAAAAAGTTATTTATCCACTCACTAACTTAAATTTATAAACTAATCTACAACTTCATAACCTCCTCTCTCTCTCTCTCTCTCTCTCACCTTCTCTCTCTATCCTTAATAAAATAAATACGCAAGGATTTTTTCTGGGATTTTTTCTTACTTCTTTAACATGACAAATAAAATCCAAAATTCTCTCCACAAATTCTAATTATATCTAACAAAATCCACAGTTAAATATCTAAAAATTTACTATGACCCAACTTGGACCAGAAATAACTACATCATATATATATTTAGTTTCTTCTATTTATATTTGGTTAGCAAAGATTGGATCTATTTTCTCAAATAAATAAATGATTGATATGTAAAAATTAATTTAAATAACTTTAGATTTTAATTTACTTTAATTTAAATTACGGATTAAAAATTAAACTATATTAGATTTAGGTTTATAATGTGGATCATGCTTTTAGTTGGACTTTATTCAATTTTGAATTACACTATATATAATACTGGGCTTGACTTAATAATAGTGTTGACTTAATAGGAGCTTTTTAGTATTATTGAAATCAAATACTATATTTAAATAGTATTAAAAAAAGATAAATTTTCAAAACAAAAAAAAAATAAAAAAAAATTGGGACACATGCGTTGCCGTGTACAATTTCCATATTGTGAAGGCTAAAGTTAGTGAAAATTAATAAAAAAATATTTATATATAAAAAGTGCTAAATTGTAACTTTATATCCTCAACTATTTCAGTTTTTTATCTTAATACCCTCAACTTTAGTATGTGCTAACTTGATATCATTTTTTTTTGACAAAACTCTCTCGCCCCTCCACACACACCTCCACAAACACCCCCCTCTCGCCGGCAATCTCCCCCTGCCCCCTTCCCCTCCTTCCCTCCGCCCGCCAACGATCTCCCCCTCCCTTTCGCCAGCGACCCCCACCCCGCGCTGTGGCCGACCCAAAGCCGAGCTGGGTAACGAGGTTGCCGGAGGGGGCAGCAGGGGCACGCTGCAGGAGGTGGACGCGGGGGCCGGTGGCATGGGGGCTCGGCGTGGGCCGGCTCAGTGCTGCGCGGGGCGACAGGATCGTGGGCCGGGGAAGCAACTGGAGGCTGGGCACTGTAATGTGGGGTCGGGGTGCTGCAAGGGGTGGCGGGTCGCGGGGGCGTGGGGCGGCAGGAGGGTCGCTGGGTTCGTCGGGGAACGTGAGGGAGAGGGTGTGGGACGCGATCGTGGAGTGGTAGGGCGGCCAGAGGAGGGGTGTTGCCGGAGAAGGAGGGAAGGAGAGGGTGTTGTGGATTAGGAAGGGAGAAATAATTTTGACTTTTTGAATACAATAAGTACCTGAGCAATCCAAAAAAAAAAAGTTAATGTAAATGTGGAACTATTTATAATTGATGCCCTGCACAAAATAAGTATAATTTTTCTTATAAGATAAAAAAAAAACAAACAACCCCAAAGTATATAATCCCCTTTTTCACCAACAATTTAAAATTTTAGTACAATAAACGAGAACTTTAACAACACTCATATTAGTGATAATGATAGATTCTAGCAACGACAAGTCTTGACTAATCCTTTCGTTTAAGTTTCCAAACGTGTATCTTTCTTCATGAGTTATTGATGACTAGGGATAGGCATGCGGTTCTAGGACCCGTAGTTCCGATCTGGTCCGAATCGTAAAATGTCTAAACAAGCTGGTTCCTAAATTTTAAAATTTAAACGGGACGGGACGGGCCGGGACGGGTCGTGTGACATTAACGGGTCGGGACGGGTCCTATTTTCAATATAAACGGGACCCCGGTCCGAACCGTTTCTAGGAGTATATATTTTTTATATATCAATTTTTAGCATTTTTTTTGTTATTATAGTCTATACATAATAAAATATCTTATTGTTTACTAAACAAATTCTAAAAGTATGGGAAGACATTAGACTTGTTTTGTTCTTATAGACAATATAACATATGTAAATGTTTACTATTATAGAATTTTTTAAACTTTTTTTGGGACTCGTTTGGACCCGCGGGTCGACCCGTTTCGGACCCGTTTCAAACGGATCGGATCCGGTTCGGGTCCAATATTTTTTGGACCCGTCCCGTCCCGCCCCGCCAAGTAGCAGGTCCGGTTCGGGTCCAACAAATTTGGGCCCGGTCCGACCCGTGTCCACCCCTATTGATGACTGTGGCGATTTTCTTTCACCAATATTTAATCTCAAATAGTATCCATAAAAGCTTCAAATTTGTAAAAAGAAAAAAAAAAAAAAGAGAAAAAAAAACTTTTAGGATCTTGCAATGAATAAAAAAAATAAAAATGAGTGTAATTAGCGTGGCATAGATTATTCTAATCTTACTACCAATCAAATAAGACACATATACATGAACTGGTACAATGTAGACATAAAGCCCCAAATGCCGGCAAGAACAATTTGATGATCTGTCTTTACTTTCATAAATGGAAGAAAGAAAAAAAAATGCAGTTCGGAAGCGCACGTCTGTGCGCACACGGCGGCCCTGCCCCCTTTCTTTCTTCTGCTCTGCGTCCGGTTGTTCTGCGTTCGCGTCCGTCCTACCTTTCTCCGTCTCCGGTATGCCCACCGCCGGCCGGACAGCTGCACGCATGCACAGCGCAAGCAAAGGAGCACAGTTGAATAAAAATTCAATCAAAGAACCTGTTGTTGGAATTTTAGCCTCTGCATTAGAAAACTTTAGTCGCACGTCGGCTATGCCAAAAAAATGTATCTTTATATATAAGCTATGCTTTTTTAAAAATGCACAAATGGTATGGAGGTGTACATGGGTGTACCATGTAGGAATATTTTTCTAGTGAAAAAAAAAACACAAAATCAACAATGAAGCATTCATGTTTTTTCCTCATGGGAATTAATTTCCAATGGAGCTAGCCCCGTAGGGACTTAGCGACTCGGACTCATGGACTCATGAAGCGGAGCTAAACCCCGTAGGGACTTAGCGACTCGGACTCAGGCTCATGAAGCGTAATGTGGCATTTTGTTGGCGCACTTTACACTTAGCACGTCAGCATCATCGTTAGGTGCATAGTGCGCGTAAGTTGCGCGCCCAATTGCGCAGGTGGCGCAAGTGGCGCGCGTTGTGCGCCAGTTGACTCAGATCATTTCTATGCATAATCTGAGGGGTTACAGCACGTTAGGAGCGATTTTTTCCACGTTCCGAACGTTCTGCTAACTGGACAGTTGCAGCGCGGGCTTATATAAGGTCTCTTCTCTCTCACAGTGCAAAAAGATAAGAAAAAGACAAGTGTTCAGAATTTCTTACGAATTTTCACAGACTTTGAGAGAGAAAAGAAGCGTTGCACCAGCGTTACTTTGCACATAAGTCCGTGCGCCATCCGAGTAGTCAGAAGAGTGGAGTATTCCAAAGTTTTCCGTCGAACTTACTGGTTCCTGGAAGCTGTTTGCGGGGCGCATTAAGCTTTGAATAATGTTGATCATTCACCCCAGCAGGCTGTTCTTCCATCGTCTGTCATTGCTGCTGCTGCTAGCAATTCGATTGGATACTTCTTTTTAGAAGTGTTACTCTCATTTGCTGTTATAATGAAATCTTTTTAGATTTTCTTTATCCAGAATCCTCCAAGGATCTCTGTCAAGCTCATTCTTTAAAGTGTTGCTAGAAACGTTGTTTTTATAATCGTTTCATTTTTTCAGTTTTCCATCAAAAATTGTGTCGCGGGACTAACACTTGTTTTCCCCAAAACCAGAACTAAGTTGCACGGACACCATCTCGTAACATAGGTGACTAATTAATACTACTAAATTCAGGTCGTTGCACTTAAAGTATATATATATATATATATATATTATATATATATATATATATATATATATTTTGTTCTTTCTAATATGGTTGAAAAATATCTTAAATATTTAAATATATTTAAATTAAAATTTATTATATATATGCTTATATTTTAATTAGAATTTATTATAAATTTATTTATATTTTAATTATAATTTGTTACGGGAATATATGGATATATGTGAATAAATTGAGAATTTTCGGTTATACGCGGACGAAATCAAAGAAAATTATCTTACCTAATTTTTTTAATAATTGTGTGGGATTTACAAACATACACTTTAATTTTGAGTCATTTCTAACTATCCGTACAAAGAGTAGAGATATATCATACGTCCGTGTGTATCTATGTCTGGTAGATAAAGGAGAGGTCTTGAGTTCGAAATCTAGGGTCCGGAGTTTGAAAAGGATCAAGATAAGGGCTTATCAATCCACAATTCTCTTTTATTTAATCTCCCCATCCATTAGCAACATACAAATCAATCAATATCAATAAAAGTAATTAACCCTTTTGTAGATTAGGTTGATTGTGAATGACATAAAAAAAGATTTTTAATAAGGACATATTAAAAGTTGATCAGGACTGTTCAATTTTTAACTTTTATTTATTTACAAGTTTGTTACTGAAAAATTTACTCAGGGCTATCCAATTTCTAGCTATAAAAGATAACCTTTTTTTTTTTTTTTGCTCTCTTCTCTTTCTTCCATGAAAAAAGAAGAATATCTTTTTTTCCAAACTCTATTTTTTTTTTTTTGCTCTTTTCTAATTTCTTATATTTTTTTCTCTAAATTTATGTATGAAACCCTAGTTTGTGGAAGAAATTGGGTTATCAAATCTATCAAATCTATTAATCTATTAATCAATTTTTTTTTATTAATAGAAGAAATTATGGATGAATCCTAATTCTACAAGAAATCGATTTGTTGAGCAAGTAAATATTAGTACTGCACAATTTCTGGCAGTCCTAGAAGTACTGAGGACTGCCAGAAATTGTGGCTGTTCTGTTGTATAAGGCCCTCTAGGACTGACAGAAATTGTGACAGTCAACATGACTGTTCACAATTTCTGACAGTCCTATAATATTGAGGACTGTCAGGAATTGTGGCAGTCCTAAAAGGGACTTGCTGTACAGCAAGTACATTTTAGGACTGCAACATGTGGCAGTCCTAAAATAGAAATGGCCGAATGAAAAATATATATTAGGATTTATTTTCATCTTGATAATTTAGTAAAATATACATTTTAGGATTTATTTTCTTACATTTTTTGAGAAAGAATGAAATAAACATGTTAGGGTTTATTTTCATGTATTATTTCTGAGGAATCAAAATGATGAGAATGAAAATTGTGGAGATAAAAACTAGGATTTTGATGGAAATGATGGAGAAGAAAACTAGAATTTAGAGTAAAAAAAAAATGGTGGAGAAAAAGATGATGAAGAAGAAGATGTATAGTTTGGAAAGAGAAAAATGGTGGAGAAGAAGAAGAAGAAGAAGAAGAAGGAGGAGAAGAATAAGAAGAGAACATAGGGTTTTGGAAGAGAGAGAGTGAAATTTGGGGTTCGGGAGGGTGTGAGGTTGGGACAGCCCCATGAGTAGAAAAATTGGATAGCCCCAATAATTTTTCCTCAAACATGGACTATCCCCAATCCTGGCTAGTCATGATCAACTTTTGATGTGCCCTTATAAAAAATTTAAAAAAAAAATCCTTGGTTGGATTTTGTGCTTCATCCAAGCTTGCAAATGTTGACACTTTCAGCTCATAACACAAGAAAACACTTTAAATTGCTTAAATTTTGACGCATTCAGTCTATAGCTATAATTTGAGTAATTCGGGAAGGTGAATTATATAAAGTTTTCCTGATTGCAATGTTGCTTCATAGCTATTGATATTAATATCTGTTGCCATCACCGCTCGAGCAAGATTCCAAAGCTCTTGCCGTCGTAGGGAAGTCCATTGACAAATTATCGGATTGGTTGGGAGAGCGATCGGAAGCCTTGGAGGTCAAAAGCAAGCAAGTTTTTCTTTTTTTTTACAAAGTGAGTCATTTGCCAACTTGGGATTTTTCCATGTTCGACTTGCACCATGAATATGCTTGGTGCCAACCGTGCCAAGAATATGCATGTCACTATTGCCTACATCCTCAATTGGCATATTATCAACAGCATTTTCAAACATGTGTCCACCAAGATGGATACAACTCGACATGAATAGTGCTTTCAACTATATTGGATGTAAGTATATATCCAGAACAAAGTCGGTATATAGAGCATGATATATGTTGTGATAATTTGAAATTGGCATTTATGTTCTCTTATTGTTAAGCAATATCGTTTCTGGAATTTATGATGACACATAGATAAATAATATTTATTTAATCATCTTAATTTACTATTTTGTACTAGGTTTTTTTAAACATAAGACAGTATTTTTGACATTCAAGGACTCAAAAATTTTATAAGTCACATCATTTGAATTTATTATTTTATAAAATTTATAGGTGCGAATGGAGGAAGCGGAGAGATCAACTATACATATAAATTTTGAAGTGTGGGATAGTGGCAAGAATCAAAGACCTTGAAAGGTATTAAAAATCTTCTTTAATATAAGTTCCTTTTTTCCAATCAAAATTTGTCATTTTTTGTTTTTATTATAATGCTAGTATGTCAAAATATTTTTGTGGGTAGTAATAGAATCATGAATAATGAGTCATTGGTACTTTTAAAATGCATGAAAATTTGTAGGATTGTTTGTCATTTTTCTAATACTTTTAGAAGATTAAGCATCGGTTGAAAACCAATGAAAATGCAATAGTAATTCAACCAAATAGAAATAAATAAGATTTTTTTTTTCCATTGAATGTCCATGCCTACCTAGTATTTGTTTTCTACTTTACTTCTAAGACTAAGATATAAAGATAATTTTATATAACATCAATTTAAATTAGAATATATCATAAATTTTGTTCTATTTTAAATTGTAGATAAGATTAAATTCAAATTAATTATTTTGTAGATACGATTAAATTTTTTTCTATTTTAAATTGTAGATAAGATTAAATTCAAATTATAGATTTAGTTACTTTGCAGTACTAATTTTATGATAAAATTTTAAATTATAAATTCGACTGGAATTAAAAATTTAATTGTCCTTTTCGAAACCAAAGACAATGAAACGTTTAAAAACGAAACAATAAATAATAAATATATAAATAAGCTTTTTTTATTCTTTCATCCATTTGTACCTAATATTTATTTTTCTATTTTTAATTCTAAGATGAAGATATAATTTTAGATTACATCAATTTAAATTAGAATAGATTATAAAATTTTGTTCTCGTTTAAAATTGTATATAAGAATGAATTAAATTATAGATTTAATTACTTTACTTACTAATTTTGAATACTTTAAGACTTTAAATTATAGATTGGAATAAAAAAAAATTAATTCTTAATTTGATTACATAATACAGCAAAAATAATTTCCAGACAATATGAAGATTTGTCTCCTTTTGGAAAACCAAAAAAATGCAACATTCTCAAAACAGAAAAAAAAATTGAAAAAAATTATTTGTAACCTTTTTTTTTCCTTTCATCCATTAGTACCTAATATTTCTTTTTTCTATTATTACTTCTAAAATGAAGATATAAAGATAATTTTACATTACATCAATTTAAATTAGATGATATTATTAATTTTGTTATCATTTAAATTGTAGATAAGATTGAATTCAAATTATAGATTGAATTAGTTTACTATACTAATTTTGTTATTTTTAAATATTATTATTTTTGTAATTATGTTTGGTTGAACCGTTGTATTTCATTGAAAAATACTATAAATTAACTTCTTCTTTTTCCTTTCATCCATTTGTACATAATAATTATTTTTCCTATTTTTAATTCTAAGATGAAGATATAAAGATAATTCTAGCAACTTGATCGAATTCTTCAAAGTTTTAGTTGGTTAAAATTTTATCTTTAATTAATTATATATTTATTTATCTTTTGATTCTTATCGTTACGTGTTGAATCAGTTAGACCTAATTAGGTATACTAAGTAATTTATGAGTATAGCGTCACACCTACAATATCACTCCTCCTTGACGATAAGGCGTGTTTACTTTTACCACTTAAAAGCAATTTTGTAGGCACAACTTATTTTTTCTAGGGATCCATCTTTCATTTTGAATTTCTATTTTTAATTAGCACAACTGATTTATGGGAATAAGATTAAGACATCAGCATCTATTTTTCTAAATTCGGACATGTTGTTTCGTTGTGAAAAAGCAAAACCAAACAATTATGCACATTTATGCAACGCAACGTGTACAAAGTCCCGAACGTTACACCGGACATTTCGAAAAAAAATCATTATTCACATTTTATATCGATTTCCTACACATAATAACACGCTACCAAAATTTGTCGATTTAGCGACGGCCAGATCCGTCGCCAGTCCGACGAAAAATTCTATTAGCGACCGATCACTGACGGATTTTGGCCAAAAAAATTCGTCGGCAATCAGCTCATCGCTAATAACGGTCCGTCGCTACGTAGTTGTCAAGCGACGGACTAGCGACGACATTTTGACTTCACAATACGAAGCATAAGCGACTACTTTCCGACGGACTGTCGTCCATTTCAAGTATTAAATACTGAACTGTTTAGACAATAGCGACGTAAAGTTCCGTCGGTAAACCGTCGTAATAGCGTATCAGAGTGTATCGTTCCGTCGCTAATCCGTCGACCACCGTCGATAACAAAGGACGGATTAGCGACGGTTTTCTGAAGGAAAATCCATCGACCAGGTTCTGGAAGAGGTAGGCATTTCCAGCACCATGGCGACGGATGAGTCGTCGCTATTCCGTCGACAACTGTCGCTAACAAAAGACGGCTTACCGACGGAATACGGACGACTTTTCCGTCGACCATGTTCTGGAAGAGGTAGGCATTTCCAGAACCAGGGCGACGAAAAAGTCGTCGTTAGTCCGTCGAACTATATTCCATCAGAACTATGCCGACGGATATTCCGTCGACCATCCGTCGCTACCTGGAAATATTTTCAAATCTCCAGTTAGAGACGGATTTGCCGTCGAACAGTAGTCGGAAACTGGTAATCTCCGTCGCGAAACGGTCACTACTCCGTCGCTAACTGAGAATATTTTGAAAAAAAAAATTATAGAGCTTTTCCTGTTCGCAAAAATATGCATAAACCAAACCAATATATAATGCATACCAATTATCCAACAATCACATAGACCAAATATATAATGCATACCAATTATCCAAGAATCACATAGACCAAATATGCACATACGAATTTAATGAACACCAGTTATCCAAGAATCATATAGACCAAACCAAATTAATATAAAATAGACATCAATTATCCTGAAGAGTAACCTAATATCCGTCGTTATAATTCGATCATAGCACAAATATTCCAAAATTCCCACAAATATTCCAAAATTCCCACAAATATTCCAAAACACATAGAAAAATCGACTTTGGCCTCAACAAAGACCACAAGTTAGACGATGAATCCTCACAGCCAGGGACCATAGTTGCGTTGAGGCATGTACCATTCTATCAGCCACTTTGCATACGAAGGCTCAATCTGGTTGAGGTCTTCTGTAGGGACAGGAGGGTCGGTCCCGATGCTACTACTCTCTGACGGTGGCTCCTCCTTAACTTCAAACTTGGGAGCAATCTCTTCCCTGATGGTCAACGGTTCTTCCTTGACCTCGACCTTTGGTAACACCTTCTCCTTAACAGTCACCGGCTCTTGTTTGATGACGGAGACTTCCTCCGTGTCGACCTCCAAGGGTTTCTTGCCTCAACCCCTTCCTCGACTAGCAGCACCACCTCGACGAGTCCTAGGAGCCATCTTTCTGACAACAGAAATTTTCATATAGGGTAAAGAAACTTACTCAAATTATAAAAGTTGTGACGTTGATTTTTTGCGTTCATCATCATTAGAGGGAGCAGCACTGGAAAAGTTGTGACGTTGGTAGCATGAGAGAGTAAAAATATGTATCACAAGACTAACAGAATTACTATGTATCATGTACTCACCAATAACCGAATGTAACTGGAGTCGTTGGATCTATCGTACAGTAATTGGTGGATCCGCTGGTATAGGCCGGATGTACTTAGTATCTAGTGTATCATATTAGTATCGGTCTATCGGTTTGGTATAGGACATATCATATTGGTATTGGCCTTAACAAATTGGTATCATCCTATATCCGATATGTACATATATCGGCCGAATAGTTAGGATTCATATTGGCCTTATCGATTTGGTATCGGTCATATCCGATAGGTAGTATCGGCCGTGTTGGATTAGTATAGACCATTTCCGATTAGTATCGTGGAAGGTTTAGTAACAACTGTACTTGGATTTCTCTCTTCTCGAGCTAGAATACCATTGCAAGAGAATCACCAGATCGTGATTGGCTAGTTACAGTAACATACATGCTTCCTGCTTCCTTTTCCATCAGGAAAAGCGAGATTGAAAAGGAAGTATGTATGTTCTGTAACTGGCCAGCTACGCTCTCGTGACTCTCTTGCAATGGTAATCTAGCTCTAGAAGAGAGAAATCCAAGTACAGTTGTTACTAAACCTTCCACGATACTAATCCGAAATGGTCTATACTAATCCAACACGGCCGATACCTATCGGATATGACCGATACCAAATCGATAAGGCCAATATGAATCCTAGCTATACGGCCGATACATATCGGATAGGACGATACCAATTTGCTAAGACCAATACCAACCGATACGGCCCATACCAAAACGATAGATCGATACTAATCCGATATGGTCAATACTTATAAGTACCTACGGTCCAGGAGGTTGATCCGCTAGCTAGTACATCCATGTACGATCAACGAAGTAACGATGCATTTCAATTTGGATGTGAAAATCTGTATCGTAAGACAAACTAAACATAATCAGTTCTATTTCACTTGCTTAATTGCCAAGTATGGGAACGAATGGCTCAGAACACAACCCAAAATTTATTCTAGCATACATTAGTGTGAATCATCTATGTTTCGTACATATGGTGTAGTATATGTTATTATCGTATCTAGTATCTGAAGGATACAACAGAATCAAGATGAACTCACATAATATAATACTAAGACATCATCTACTACTATATAAGATATAGTGATAGGTTGTCGTATCATCATTACCGAGGGATGAGGGTCGGAGGACAGTCAACTTTATCTACGGATACATAGTTTCTGCCTCGCTAGTCGAATGGCTTAATTGCCAAGTATGGGAACGAATGGCTCAGAACACAACCCAAGATTCATTCTAGCATACATTAGTGTGAATCATCTATGTTCTGTACATATGGTGTAGTATATGTTCTTATCGTATCTAGTATCTGAAGAATGTAACAGAATCAAGATGAACTCACATAATGTAATACTAAGACATCATCTACTACTATATAAGATATAGTGATAGGTTATCGTATCATCATTACCGAGGGATGAGGGTAGAGGGACAAATACCGCTCGAGTGAGCCAAAGGCATGCAGCCACTTCCCTCCCTCCATTCACCCTCTCCCTCTCTCATGCTATCAACGTCACAACTTTTCCACCTCAAGTTCCGATCAAGCATTTTCTTTCTCCTCTCCTCCACCATGGCTCTGAACCCATCTGCTCCTCCCTACTTCCCTTCTTCTTATTTGACTCTCTCAGCCACATATGATATCCAGCTCAAGTGTAGAGTTGGAAAGAAGAAGTGGCAGGAAGAGGAGGGGGGAGCAGCACAGCCGGCGGCATGACCCGGAGGAAGTACATAGGTTTTCTTCAACATACGTAGGAGAACTATAAGAATATATCTTTTCACAACATATCACCTTGTCAAAGACCCTTAATGTGACAACCATGTTACCACCGCGGTGTCGGAAGACTAACATGTCATAATTTTCTAAGCCGTGTGTTTTGACATAATCCTCCAAACTCTTTCCTGCTATGTAATAATACAAGATTACTACATAGGAGGAAAGAGTTGGAAGGATTATGTCAAAACATACGGCTTAAAAACTTATGACATGTTAGTCTTTCGACACCGCGGTAACATGATATTCACATGAAGGATCTTTGACAAGGTGACATGTTGTGAAAAGATATATCCTTATAGTTCTCCTGCAGATGTTGAAGAAAACCTCTGTACTTCCTCCGGGTCATGCCGTCGGCTGTGCTGCTTCCCCCTCCACTTCCTGCCCACTTCTTCTCTTCCGACTCTACACTTGATCTGGATATCATATGTGGCTGAGAGAGTCAAATAAGAAGAAGAAAAGTAGGAAGGAGAAGATGGGTTCAGAGCCATGGTGGAGGAGAGGAGAAGGAAGATGCTTGATCAGAAAGGATGGCTCAGAACACAACCCAAGTTTCATTCTAGCATACATTAGTGTGAATCATCTATGTTCTGTACATATGGTGTAGTATATGTTCTTATCGTATCTAATATCTGAAGAACGTAACAGAATCAAGATGAACTCACATAATGTAATACTAAAACATCATCTACTACTATATAAGACATAGTGATAGGTTGTCGTATCATCATTGCCGAGGGATGAGGGTCGGAGGACAGTCAACTTTATCTACGGCTAAATAGTTTCTGCCTCGTTAGTCGAATGGCTGCAGAGACTATGTCCTGATCACCATGTCGTACCGTAGACTAATGTAAATGGAGCTGGAAATATTCGTCGCTAACCGGTCACTAGTCCGTCGGTAACTGAGAATTTTTTGAAAAAAAATTGCAGTACTTTCCCTGTTCACAAAAATATGCATAAACCAAACCAATATATAATGCACACCAATTATCCAAGAATCACATAGACCAAATATGCACATACGAATTTAATGCACACCAATTATCCAAGAATCATATCGACCAAACCAAATTAATATAAAATAGACATCAATTATCCTGAAGAGTAACCTAATATCCGTCGTTATAATTCGATTTATCTTCAAGTGTGAGAACGGATGGCTCAGAACACAACCCAAGATTCATTCTAGCATAAATTAGTGTGAATCATCTATGTTCTGTACATATGGTATAGTATATGTTCTTATCGTATCTAGTATCTGAAGAATGTAACAGAATCAAGATGAACTCACATAATGTAATACTAAGACATCATCTACTACTATATAAGATATAGTGATAGGTTTTCGTATCATCATTGCCGAGGGATGAGGGTCGGAGGACAGTCAACTTTATCTACGGCTACATAGTTTTCTGCCTTGCCAGTCGAATGGCTGCAGGGACTATGTCCTGATGACCATGTCGTACCGTAGATTAATGCAAATGGAGCTGGAGCCAAAATACATAAACCAAAATACAAAATACAGAATCAAATCCCTGGGTTCGCCGAAAATACAAAACACAGTTCTAATTCATATGTATTTTAAGTGTGAGAATGGATGGCTCAGAACACAACCCAACCGGAGAGGATACTCTGAGAGATCCATCTGAGTAGGACGTATACTCTGAGAGATCACCTTTACAAGAATGATATCAGTAGTGGGATTGAGTGTTGGAGGAGATATTATCAGAGTATACGTCCTACTCAGATGGGTCTCTCACCGTTACTAATTTTTTCTGACAGCATGGTGGATGTGCTCCGTCAACAGATTCTTGCTCCGAGCCAAAACTTTGCCCCGGAGCTCAAGTGGACATCCTTCGTGTAGAGCTCGAGTGAGAGGCTCCTGACAGCATGGTGGTCTCCTTTGTTAAAGTATCCGTGCTCGTCCCACAACCAATATGGGATGAGCACGGATACTTTGACAAAGGAGACCACCGTGCTGTCAGGAACATCTCACTCGAGCTTTACACGAAGGATGTCCACTTAAGCTCCAGGGCAAAGTTTTGGCTCGGAGCAAGAATCTGTTGACGGAGCACATCCACCTTGCTGTCAGAAAAAAATAGTAACGGTGAGAGACCCATCTGAGTAGGACGTATACTCTGATAATATCTCCTCCAGCACTCAATCCCACTACTGATATCATTCTTGTAAAGGTGATCTCTCAGAGTATACGTCCTACTCAGATGGATCTCTCAAGGTATCCTCTCTTGTTGGTTGTCGTATCATCATTGCCGGGGAATGAGGGTCGGAGGACAGTCAACTTTATCTACGGATACATAGTTTCTGTCTTGCCAATCGAATGGCTGCAGGGACTATGTCTTGATCACCATGTCGTAGTCCAATACAATCCAGAGATTGACACAGTACTAATTCATAAATGTAGTCTAATACAAATAGTCTAATACAAAAACAATCCAATACAAATAGTCCAATATAAATAAGTACTAATAGCTAATGAGAACCACGCAGCTCATGCAAACGCTCAGTGATACGATCACGCAACCACCTCGAAAAAGCGAGATCTTTGGCGTGAGGAGAGATATCGTCCCTTGCAAGTGCTGCATGAATAGAACTCCCGGTCTCACTAGCTACCTGTGCTGGATGAATAGAACTCCCGGTCTCGCTAGCAATCGGTGCCACTTCCCTTAACTGTAGGAGGAGCCACCCTCAGCATTCACTGTTTCCCTCAAACGACGTGCCGCTCCTGGGTCATGGGTGCCATCTGATAAGATCGATAGTCACAAATAATAATTGTAATAAGCAAGCTAACTAAAAGAACCATCATGTAATTGAGTACATTTTTGAAAGCCGATAAGTATAAAAAAATTCAATTTTTTGCCAAGTGTGAGAACGGATGGCTCAGAACACAACCTAAGATTCATTCTAGCATACATTAGTGTGAATCATCTATGTTCTGTCATATGGTGTAGTATATGTTCTTATCGTATCTAGTATCTGAAGAATGTAACAGAATCAAGATGAACTACATAATGTAATACTAAGACATCATCTACTATATAAGATATAGTGATAGGTTGTCGTTCATCATTGCCAAGGGATGTGGGTCGGAGGACAGTCAACTTTATTACGGCTACATAGTTTCTGCCTGCCAGTCGAATGGTTGCAGGAACTATGTCCTGATCACCATGTCGTACCATAGATTAATGTAAATGGAGCTGGAACTGGAGACAAAATACAATACTACTTCACCATGTCGTACCATTTTACTCTCTCTCTCTCTCTCCTCCCACCTCCGGCGCTCTCACTCTCTCCGGTGCTCTGACACTACTAATTTCTATGTGTTTTAAGTGTGAGAAACGGATGGCTGAGAACACAACCCAAAATTTATTCTAGCATACATTAGTGTGAATCATCTATATTTGTATACATATCGTGTAGTAAATGTTTATCGTATCTAGTATCTGAAGGATATAACAGAATCAAGATGGACTCCATAATGTAATACTAAGACATCATCTAATACTATATAAGATATAGTGATAGGTTGTGTATCATCATTGCCGAGGGGATGAGGGTCGAGGACAGTAAACTTTATCTACGGCTACATAGTTTCTGTCTGCAGCGAATGGCTGCAGGGACTATGTCCTGATCACCATGTCGTACCGTAGATTAATACAAATGGAGCTGAAAATATCCGTCGCTAACGGTCACTAGTCCGTCGCTAACTGAGATTGTCACATACACATATGTATATCACAGCTAGATGTATAGATATATACATCTATTTAGAAGCACACAAACTGATAGAACTCGCACTGTCCTTGAGACAGTGAACATATACACCATGAATCCAAACCCCATATTCAATTTACTAATCCAAACACCACCAACTAATGGATAACACCCAATATGGAACACATTATTTAGCCAATATATAACTCAGATGAATTTGAGAAGCAAAGCCCCCGCCGCCCGCGACCAAAGCCGCCACCCAGTAGTTCGGTTACATATAATATATATATGAAGAGTGCTTATGGCTGTGCGTCGGTTGCATATACCCCGGCCCCCGCCCCAAGCTAGCCGCCCAGCCCCCGCTGCGCCGCCCCAAGCCCGCCGTCCAGCCCGCCCCGCCCCAGCCCGCCGCCCAGCACCCCAAGCCCCAGCCCCAAGCCCGCGCCCCAGCCCCCGACGCCCCCGCCCCAAGCCAGCCGCCCAGCCCCGACGCCTCCGCCCCAAGCCCGCCGCCCAGCCTCCGACGCCCCGCCCCAAGCCCACCGCCCAGCCCTCGACCCAAGCCAGCGCCCAGCCCCGACGCCCCAGCCCCAAGCCAGCCGCCCAGCCCCGCCGCCCGCCCCAAGCCCACCGCCCAGCCCCCGACCCAAGCCAGCCGTCCAGCCCCGATGCCCCAACCCCAAGCCGCCCCAGCCCCCGACGCCCCCGCCCCAAGCCCACGCCCAGCCCGACGCCCCAGCCCCAAGCCCGCTGCCTAGCCCCGACGCCCCCGTCCCAAGCCCATCGCCCTGCCCCGACCCAAGCTATTGCCCAACCCCGACGCTCCAGCCCAAGCCCGCGCCCAGCCCCGACGCCCCGCCCAAGCCCGCCGCCCAGCTCCGACGCCCCGCTCCAAGCCCGCTCCCCTGCTGTCCTATAAGACACGCGAGGAGAGAGAGGGGATTACCTTCGGGAGAGAGAGAGGAGAGACGCCGACGCCGACCAGACGCGATCACCGAGCACGAAGCCGAGAGAGAGGAGAGAGAGGAGGACGAGAGAGAGGAGAGAGAGAGAGAGAGAGAGGAAAGAGAGTGAATTTGGAGGGAATGCGAAAAGTTCCCCCCGCCGTTTCATTTAAAGTCTAGAACGTATATTAGCGACGGACTAGCGACGACTTATAGCCGGTCGTCCGGTAGTCGCAATTTTTGATACTTGTCGACTGAATATCCGTCGCTACGTAGTCGAGAAATGTCCCGCCAATTCTCACAATTTTCGCCAAATAATCGACTGAGTAGCGACGACTGGCCTTTCGTCGCTATATCTCCGACACCCTAGTGACGAAATGTGCGACCTTTCCCTCCCCTAAAATTAAAATAAAAAAATGTAAAGGCGTGTGGTCGGTAAGCCGTCGGCGAGCGGCCACGAAGCCGTCGCTAACGCCGACTGAAAATTTTCGTCGCTAATTGTCCGTCGCTAATTTACTGTTTTTGGTAGTGACAGGCATAGCAATCTATCTGATGTTTATGGAATGGGAAGAAAGAAGCCCATGTATGCAATAGTAACATTTATGTAAATATCGGTCCTTTATATGTAAGCAAGATTTAGCAGTCAAGTATTGATGATGTAAATCCTGAAAAATAACACTTCATATAGTGTTTTTTGTCAATTGAGTGATTTTCTACCGTGAAAGTGGATATTTTTGTTCATTACATTTTGTTGGATGTTTTTTTTGTTTAATAAGACGATTATCAATATTTCTAACATAAAAAAATACTATCGGGAAAAAACAATCTTTTAAAATATGTTGGATTTTATGTTATCTTTGCTACATAAAATGGTGTCAACAATAGTAAAACGCGTTGTACACACATTGTGTGTGCCATGACACTAGTATCAGTGTAAGCAATTAACCTTTTTCTCTCTGACTTTGCTTTGGTAGGAAAAGTGGAGGTCCACTTCAGTTTGGTAGTAAAAGTGGAGGTCCTGATTTCGGAAAGGATCAAGATAAGGTTTTTTTTTTATCAATCCACAAGTCTCTTTTATTAATCTCCATCCATTAGCAACCATACAAATCAATCTATATCAATGTATGTAATAAACCTCTCTTTTTCTACTTTACTTTGATAGAGAAAGGGGAGGTCCTGAGTTCAAAATCTAGGGTTAGACACTAAAACTAGTTCTCCATTACTAGAAAAACACTTTAGGTTATTTAGTTTTAAATTTTCGTATAATATTCAAAATTTGAATTAGACCCCAAAACTTTTCTGGATAATAACTTAATCTTGAGGACCCTGGGTCATTTGTCTTTCCTCTTATAAACATCACTCTTCAATCACCACAAATATATCTTCAAAGATTTTGCCGAATTCGAGTGACCCTGTGGTGGTTACCAGAAGAGGCATAGATCATGCCTAGATGGTAAAAGATTAGTGGTTCAAGCCACGGAAGCGTATTCCTTCAAATGGTTGGAGTTTGGAGACAGTGGACCTAAAAGGCATTAATGCAGCATGGAAAAGTCATGTGCCTAACGACGAACATCTTAAAAAAAGTTCAAAATTTTCATTATTTCTGGAAACTTCAAGTTTTGATATCTTATCTGATAAATCATAGACCTACCTACTTAATATTCTGTGGCAATTCTGTTGAGGGTCGCTTTCCTGTTGGAAAATATGTACGTTTATGATATATCAAATTATTGTGATTCAGGATCCATGATCTTTGTTACCAAAACAATCTTTCAATTCCTAAACCTTAGAAACTAAACTGAATATTTGTGGATACTTGAATTATTGGAAGAAGCACTAAGAAAATATATGTCGTCTCATCTAGGGGGATGAGGATAACTACGTGCTAATATCTATATCATTAGCAAAACAATACTGAATCTTCCATATGAAAAATTCTGCTATCGGTCGATATTCGGTCGATGCGGTCGACTTGATATGTTCAATCCGATACTGAACGATACAGATACTGACATTATGGTTCAATGAAGAAATTGAACAAAAAATACCCATTAGCAAAGGTGTAATAAAAACATGTAAAAGGAAAAAATCTATCGCTGGTAAACCAATTAACAAGGTGTACTATTTCATTAATTTTTAAAATTACTAAAAAACTAACACATGAAATAATTAAATTATAACTAAATGTATAAAATATTTTTTTATTCTAAAATTTTAACAATTCAGTAATTATTATTTGTTTCTGATACCAAAAAATTGATATTCCCATTCGAAACTGCCAATATCATAGTGCTGATATCCCGACTCATAGAAAGGGAAGGTCCGATACAATTTGGATACTGATACTGCAAACCTCCATAAAAATGCCTGGTTCATCAGTCATTACCCAATATTTGCAGCCCCACAAACAACCCGAAGAAGAAGAGAAGAGGAAGAAGAAGAAGACAACTTTGAGCAATTCAAACGCATTATGTGATAACAATACACCACAGCAAGACGAAAGCTCTTTGTTGCCAGTATATAGGACTATGATACAACTTAGTAAAGACACGGTAACACGGACAAGGTATCGATTTTAGTGTGCCGTCGTGTATTTTGAAGTATGTTGTGTCCAATACTTGTGTCCAAACACGTTTTTGACACTGATAACTGGCATCGATTTTCTGAGAGTGGTCCGTGCATGCTCATGTAACAAACTCGTCATGCTCATGTAACAAACTTCTCCTGACCCTGTGTGTCTTGTCTGACTGTCTGTCTGCCTAACTGTCCAATCTTCCGGTGCTGGATGTGCAACAACCCACCCAGCATCTCAGTCCACTCCAGTTCGAATTCTGGTTCTGCATGCCTAGACAAGATAGCAAGTTCAACGGAACTCTTCTCGTTGTCGTCGTCGATCAGGCTTCACGACTGTAGTCCTCGACGAGGCATCTGAAATCCCCGAGTGCTCGCTCTCCAGCACCAGCCTGTTCCCTCTGGTTTGGCATTATCTTCCGCCTTCTTCTTCGGACTTGCGGTACTTTTGTCAGCACTGTTCTTCTTCTTTGAGGTCCCCGCGGCCTCTCGATCATCGGCATCAACAGCTCTCTGCCCGCGGCTAGCTAGCTCCCGAACAAGCCGTCTCGCCTTAAGATCGCTCAACATCCTTACCAGCGCGAGGATCCCTTCCATGAGCTCCTTCTCCAGCTCCTCCTCCACCTCCCTCCCAAGCCCTCCTCAGCCTCAGCTCCTCCTCGCAGAAGAACTTGCAGGAGCTGGGCTTCAGGTAACTGCTGCCACTAGTACCGCGATCGTCGTAGTAGTCCTCGTCTTCATCGAGCTGCTGTGTGTGCTCGCGACGCGCGACCGGTCGGCGTGGACGAGGCCGAGTTCGACCAGATCACGACGGGAGGTTTCAGGCGGGAGGGAGCGTTGGGCGTTGGTTTCTGCAGCCTAGTGACTGCAGTGCACTTGGGTTAATGCTGCTTCTCTTCATAGAGGGCCGGCCGAGAAATTAATGCGACATTGTGCACTGCAAGGACTGTACTATATTTTGATACAGGAAATGTTAGTTAAAACTCTTTCGCTAAGCAGAGCATAGGAATGTTCATGGGACGGCCAACTTTGTTCCCATGTCAAATGCCGGAGACGATAATGCCAGACAACCGAAGCCGGCAACGTGGCTCGCAAACATTTGGCATGCTGGCATTTGTTCCCAGATTGAAACCCATCCTTTAGACAGAGGGAGAAATTTTGAGTTTCACTCCAATTTTTTTTAAATATTTCAAGCTATAATGAACAAACTTTCCGCGATGGATGAAAATTGCCTATGACTCACGGTCAATACCTTTGATCAAACGTTTAGGACCAGAATATCTTGTCACCATCTTCTTCCCCTTCATCTTTCCCCCACCGTCTCATTGCCGCGACGCCCCCCCCTCCTCCCCAGCGCACGCCCGTCGCATTGTGTGCCCACTACCGTACCGTCGTGCGCAGCTCCCCACCCCCCCCCCCCCCCCGCACCCTTCCCTCTCGTCGTGTGTCCCTGCCGCCGCGCCTACCTGCTGTACCGCTTCCCACCTCGCGTTCTTCTGCTGCTACAGCTGCTAGTTGTTGCTGCTTGCCGCTGTCATTGCGCACCCCCCCTCCCGTTGTCGGCGCCGGAGAAAGAGGGAGACGAGACTTCCAGAGAAAGAGGAGGAGAGAGAAGGGGTATGAGAACGTGAGAGTATTTTGGTTATAAATTTTCTGTCAAATAACTTGACTGTCAGTTATAAATGATTTTCCGTCAAAAGTGGGATGAAGCTCAAAATTTCTCTAAAAAAAAGTCAAACATAGACCGATAGCAATAATATACAAACATTTTGTACTATGTAATGTGGTTTGGAAACGACTCAAAATGAGCTGTCTAAAGTCGTATGTATATCATCCATTTAAATAATTACATAATAAAAATAACTACATAGCTACCTAAATAATCCACTAATTATATATAAAAAAACTTCTAACTCAAGCGGTTAAGGTGGGACACATTTTCTGTGATTGTTTCAGGTCAATTCTTAGAAATAATAGTTTTTAAAATAAATTCATATTTATTTATTTAATATATTTTTTATGTATGTGCATATTACTAGTAAGACTAACTGTTGTTTGCTACTTGTGTTTCACATCTGACAAACACAAATGCATTTTCTTTTAGATAAGGTATGCCAATTAGTGACTCTGTTTATATATATATATATATATATATATATATATATATATATATATATATTATAAAAATTATATATATATATATATATAATATATATATATATATTATATATATATATAAGTCTAGTAGTAGTGGTGAGGCATGCGGCCCAAATGGTCAGTAAATGAATTTCCGGTGGGAGCGTTCGACACAATTACCTAAAAAAAAAAAATTTATATATATATATATCTATATATAATATATATATATATATATATATATTATATATATATATAGCCGGGCGCTTGTAGCTCAAGTGGCTAGGCGCACCGGCACTTGGGGCATCGGACGGAGTTCGAGCCCCCACGGGAGCGGCTTGGTGGTTCGCCCACGGCTCCCGGGCCAAGCGTGGCTGGGTGTCTTTGACACGGCCGTTTGTTTTTTTAAAAAAAAAAAAAAAAAAAAAAAAAAAAAAAAAAATATATATTATATATATATATATATATATATATATATATATATATATATATGTGAAAAACAATGCATTTTAGTTAAGGAACTGGTGAACAACAATTGGCCATATCATGAAAGATAACGCACCAAAGTACATAATGGTGGTTCTACATACAATCATAGAGATGGGATCTGTTGTCCCCAATATGTTGTTCCCAAGTCTGTTCTCTCTCACATAAGGAGGTGGATTCCATCAATTGTGAGTGTTATTTTTTTTTAAAGAATCAATGGGATCCACCTCTCTATGTGAGAGGGAACAGATTTGGATACATCATATTGAGAACAGCATATTCCATCCCACAATCATATTGAATCTGAATTATTATAAAAGAGCTTGAGAAGCTAGTGAGTGTTACCCTGTTAGCACCCCTTGGGATATATATATATATAAATGAAATACTTATTGTATTAATAATCAAATTCATACTAGGGCACTCTCTTCCTCTCTTCTCTCATAAGATTTGCCACTGGAGTACAAATGTAATATTCTTTTGCTAGTATTCCCACATGAGAATGTATTGAAGTATGTGCTATGTTGGAAAGGAGAAGTGCGATGCATAGAGTACAACTCATATCACTAGACATGTCAATTGGGTCGGGCCGATCCAATTCGGCACGAGTCTGACCCCAAAATGACCAATTTGTCAGTTCAGTCCGATTTTAATTTGCAGTCCGATCCAGTATATTGAAACGTGTTGGACCTTATATTCTAATCCATAGAGAGGTCCGACCCGACTCAACCCGGAGCCAAGGTCCAAAACGACCCATTCCGGGTCCTGGCCGGTCTGAAACTGAAGGTTGGCTGATTAACGTTCAGTGGAAAATTTTTTAATATTAATTAATTAATCACCAGATATAGTAAAAATTAATTTTCAAATTAAAATGTTATTTGTATGATATAAACTAATTAATCATCCAGATATAATAAAAATAGATTTCAAAGTTATAGTGAATTATATCGCTTGATTTTATTTTATTTGGTCCAAT
Organism: Iris pallida; assembly: GCA_029216955.1. NCBI lineage: Eukaryota > Viridiplantae > Streptophyta > Magnoliopsida > Asparagales > Iridaceae > Iris > Iris pallida. Next base: position 60,146 of record JANAVB010013745.1, on the reverse strand, counting down.
TTTAGTCTGCCCGAGATCCGATCCGAAGTCCAACATGTCGTGTGCCATGTGTCAAATTGGACTGGATTGGATTGAGTTTTTTCACCCTTAGGTCTGGCCCATAGGTCCGAGATGTCCGGCTCGGGTCTGACCCAGTTATCCAAATTTTGTATCGAGTCGGCTGGATCGGACACATTTGACAGCTCTACATGTCACTGAGTAGCTAGCAACAGATTATGTCATAAATTAAATTAGTCGCCATTGCTGACCACCAAATCTTTAACATTCCATACATCACATTACTGATAATGTGGAAATAATTGTCCTTAATTATTAGATTTCCTTGTGATGCAATGACACCTGCTCAGAAAGTCAACGAAAGCAAGAATACTTGTATGAGTTCATGGTATGTTTATTTCTAGGGTTTGGTTAAGATGTGCCATTGGTAAATGTATTTTCAAAAACACATTTTATATTTATTAATACATATTTTAACTTAAAGGAGTATTTATAAACGTATTGGTAGGAGTACACACGTAAATTAAGTATTTATTGATGTATTAATATCTCTTTATGACCATGTTAACAAAACTTTTATTTATAAAACATTTATCGCCCCCACCCCACACACAAAGAATCCGAACTCCTTAGTTTGTGGTCATGGCGCCTCGTTGTAGCCATGCACCGTGTATCTGTTGGAGCTTTTCCTTGACATGTAGAGAGAGCTTGCTCTCAATACATGCCTAGTATTTAGTCCTACATTGGAAAAACACCATGAAGTGTATCTCAATATATACTTGGTGTGTTGTTGAGATATGCACATGGGATGGTGACCCTAAGTAGGGAACCATGTGGATAATTTTATTAGGAGGTAAGGATAGACTCCATGTTAAAGCATTAATGCTTTTTGCTCTTTGAATTAATTTCCTTTGGAGCTATAGCGACTCGGGCTCATGAGGTGTAATGTGGCATTTTGTTGGCGCACTTAGCACGTTAGCCGCATAGTGCGCTCGTTGCACGAGCCTCTGTGCCGGTGATCGCGTGGTAATTTCTGCGCAGTACGCAGTTGGCACAGCGGGTGCGTGTGTGCGCAGTCGCGCACTGTGCACCAGTTGGCTCAATCGTGTCTGTGCACGATTTGAGCGGCTACGAAACGTTCTGGAGCGGTTTTTCCTACGCCCCGAACATTTCGTAGACTGGACAGTTACTGCATGCACCTATATATGGTTCTCTCCTATCTCTCTCTCTCTATCAAAATAGAGCATTCATATTTCCTTACAAAATATTTTCAGCGTTAAGAGCATAGAAGAGAGAAGCATAGGGAGCCCGCGCCATCCGAGGAGTTAGAAGAGCAGAATGTTTCAAAGTTCTCCGTCGAACTTGCTGGTTCCTGGAAGCTGTTCGTGTGGGGCGAATCAAACTTTGAGCGCTAGTGACCATTCACCCCAGCAGGTCGTTCTCTCATTCCATCCATTTCATCTTCTGCACATCCACTTTATCTCATTCTGAATGAGTACAGTTTTGATGTAATCAAGAACTGTTAGTAGGCATTCGCTGCTGTTGCTACCGAATTTTTTATGCCTTCTTTGAAGTGTGACAATCGATTTCGTTTATCAGAGTCCTCCGGGATCTCTGTTGTGCACCTTCTTTGAAGTGTTGCATAAATCAGTTTTCCATCGTAAAATTATGCCCTGGGACTAACAATCTCAAAACTTGATTTCATAAGATGGAAAACTTTCGTGTTTCACTCATCTATCCTAACTTTAACAAGTTAGAGAATTTTGATGGAGAGCACTTCCAAGTCTGGAAGAGGAAGGTAAGCCTTAATTTTTAACTTGCAGAAGTTGATCGCGTGCTAACTGAGGAAAAACCAACTGTTCCAGAAAATGGGTCTGCACCGCAATTACTGCTGCTACTAAAAGTCAGACCAAATGGAGAAGGAAGAATAGCCTCTGTAGGCTTTTAATTCTAAATGCTATGGAGGACACCCTGGCGGAATCATATTTTAATAAGACTATATTGACAGAGAGATATGAGAGTCTCTGGAAAAACTGTACGAAGATGACAAGAATATGAGCAAGATATTTGTGGTTGAAAAATATCACAAGTGGCTCTTTGAAGACGAAAAGACGATGCTGCTTCAGGTGAAAGAATTCCTAAAGCTGCGTCAAAAGTTGGAAGATGAGGGGATGCCCTTCAACGACAAGTTCATTGTTGGAGGGATCGTATCCAAGCTTCTCGCTGGTTGGAGCAAGTTCTATGCAAACATGCATAGGAAGAAATTGGAGATCAGTCTGGAAGATCTCATACAAGAAATCTATGTTGAGGACCAGATGAGAGTTCAAATGATGGTGAGCGCTCTGTCCAAACAGATGGCTAACGCCAATTTAGTCTACACCAAAGAATCCAAGGGAAAGCAGACAATTTTCCACATCAAGAAGAATGACCCCAATAATCTGAAAGTGAAGGGGACTTCTTTCAAGCAACAGAAGCCAAAGTCCCATTTGGTTTGCTTCAAATGTGGCAAAAAGGGCCACTTCAAGAGTGAATACAAATCTAAGTCCAAGCAATCTGAGCAAGGTGAGCCTAGTAAGGTTCCATGATTACTGACGTAATTGCAATGATTGCTCTGGTCACTCCAGTGGGGACTGACTCTAACTGATGGATTGACACTGGTGCCACCTGCCATGTCTGCTCAAGCAAGGAGTGGTTCACCACATATACACCAACTTCTGAAGTTGTTATGGTGGCGAACCAGACACAAGCTGAAGTACAAGGGATCGGGACGGTGGTGTTGAAGCTGACTTCAGAGAAGTCTCTGACGCTTCAAGGTGTGAAGCATGTATCTGCTATCACAAAGAACCTAATCTCTGGAGGCCTACTCTGTAACGTAGGCCTAAGGATGGACATCATTGCTGGCTAGATGGTGATGTCCATAAAGGAAACATACTTTGGGAAAGTATTTTATACCGAAGAAATATTCAAAATTCAACTTGTAAATCAGTCTAATGTTATTAATTCAATCACTCATTCTGATTATATTCTTGAGTTGTGGCATAATAGACTAGGATATTATCATTGTAAAAGAATAAACATAATATCTAGTCGAGGACTTATCTCCAAATATGGGAGTAAGGTAGAGAAATGTGAAGTATATGCTCAGACGAAGATCGTAAGGAAACCCTTTCATCGGGTTAATCAAAGCACAGTTCTTCTAGAGTTTACACTCTGATATCTGTGACTTCAAACATTTTTCTATAAAAGTCGGGATGAAGTATTTCATAACCTTCATTAATGACTTCTCAAAATACGCATTCGTCTTTTTTCTCAAGGCTAAAGACGAAGCGTTCAAGAAGTTCAAAGAGTTCAGGGCTGAGGCTGAACGGCAAACTGGACAACAACTCAAGAGAATAAGAAGTGATCGAGGCGGAGAGTATCGCTCTCATGAATTCGCATCATTCTATAAAGAACATAGAATTATCAATGAGACTACTGCTCCATACTCTCCTCAATCAAATGAAGTAGCAGAAAGAAAGAACAGAACGTTGACATAAATGATAAATTCAATGTTGTTGACTGCGGGACTTCCAAAATGCTACTGGGGAGAAGCTGCATTGATGGCCAATTTTATTCTGAATAGAGTGCTGCATGCAACTTCCAACGTTACTCTCATGAACTCAGGTTCAAAGTCAGACCTAACATGAATGTCATTCGAGTGTGGGGGTGTCTGGCATATCTGAAGCTCCCAGACCTGAAGATTCAGAAGATCGGGACAAGGACTACGAAGACGATCTTCTTGGGTTATGCCGAGAAGAGTGATACTCGAAGATTTCTTGAATACTCGAAGATTCAGAAGATCGACAGGTCCAGGAACAATGTCGCTGAAGAAGACGACATAGGAAACAATAAGGAAGGACCATGACAGATCAAAGATACAAGCATGTGATCAGGTCATGATTTTCAGGGATTTGAAGATACGAGCAGAGATCAAGGGCGAGTACTGATTGAGACATCTATTCGGTAAACCCTCACATATCTTGATTTACAAGACCTGCATGGGCCACCACTAAAACCATGTCACGTTCCAGAACTAGAATACTAGAGAGCGAGGGCAGACATAGCCAGCTACGTATAATGAAATGGAATCTACGTTACTATATGGTCACGGCTGTCTAGATATATGAGGGTTTAACTACAATCCATCAGTCTCCTATGGTCAAGAACAAGCCTATTGTCTCAATCACAAGCAAGTAGTAACAGTCACAAGATATTAGAGCATCAATATACAATAGTAAGGCGTCTCATACATTACATATTGGATGATCATGAAGCTAGTCGTACAAAATATCAGGACTAGCAAGAGTTTTAGTCAATATATGATCAACCCTAGGATTTGTCAATCATGTTACAGCCCGTAGGCAGACAGTAAATAAAGGTGCAATACGAGCTAACACGTGCTCGCCGGCTAAATGCCTCAAAAGAATAATTTTACAAATAGAGTGAGAGGACAAAAGAAATCCACTCGTTGCCCTGGTTACGCCTGGTGGTCACCATCGGGCTGGAAGACAGGTGGATCCTCTGGTGCTGCTCCGATATCTGGCCACACAAAACCAGCTGGGTCAGATCCCAGAAAGAGCAAGTGCCACAAAGGAGGCTTCACTTAGGAACTAAAACTAGCATATCACAATAGAATATTAAAGATAATAAATAAAGAACTGATAGTAATAGAGATAACAACAGTAAACTGAGTACGAGGAAACTATTCAAGTAGCCAGGTCACAATCCTTAAACCAAACAAGGACCGGGGTTGCAGCCCTTTACCTGAATAGAAATCCGTCTCAAATACTATTGGTACAGTGAAGACAATAAACGAAGAGAGGAAACCGAACTGCTCCGGGAGCCAGGTTATAACCCTTAAACCAAACAAGGACCGGGGTTGTAACCCTTCGCCTGAACAGAACTGGACCCCTGATCTTTATTGCTAAGGCCAGCATAATTAATCATGGTATTAAGGGAAGATAAAACATGACGAACATGGCATGGAATTACAATAAGACAATAAATGAAGAGAGGATACAGAATTGCTCCGGGAGCCAGGTTACAACCCTTAAACAAAACAAGGACCGGAGTTGTAACCCTTCGCCTGAACAGAACTGGATCTCCGATCGTTATTGTTAAGGCAAGCATCAATAATCATGTCATGTCACAATCTTGCACATGATCAGGATAAGACTAAGCTGGAATAAACTCCATCCAATCAATCACGGCCAATCAAGAGTACGGCTTGATACTTTTAACTAACTAGGGTTATCACAGACCTAGTTACTAGCACGATACAATGAGATTATCCCAACAGCCACAAGCCCTGCAGACCATCCGGTTATCCAGGTCGAATGTCCGTTTGTGAAGAATGCAAAACGTGACTGTGTGCTGGAAATGTGCCCTACTCGTCGATATGCTACAAGTCCACCTAATGCTCCTAGACAACGGAATTGCCTGTAGCTGGGAACCTCTTCATGTCTACTGAATTATTCTAGTTTATTAGCCTTAGTCAATTGCTGTAGGTATCTCTGACCGTGGTACTCAGGGATCCCTATCCTAGACAGGATGCAAGACAGTACTGATTTATTTATACAAACACAATCGCCGACGGTGTCCAGATCTTTTATACTTGTCATGTCAGGCTAGCTGTCGTAACAACATGTCGAGATATATCATGTCAGCTTACTTGCCAAGAGTGCACCATAGCAGACCACTATCGTGTTCTATTCGTACATTATCATGAATGAGAAAAATTGTATAAAATAACTAATAACATATTCTTGAAGCCAAGGAAAAGATCTACAACTTTCATGTTGGGAGTTGGAAGAAATTCTGGCCACAATTCAGCCAAACAGGACTTAAAACAGCCAAAAACAGCCACAATAGGCACTATGCGACACTATTCAGCACTATGCAGCACTATGCGGCACTCCCATATACGGCTGTATACTATGCGGCACTATACAGCACCCTTATGCAGCTCGGCACTATGCATCACCCTTATGCGGCTCGGTACTATGCAGCACTATGCAGCACCCTTATGCGGCTCGGTACTATGCAGCACCCTTATGCGGCTCAGTACTATGCAGCACCCTTATGCGGCTCGGCACTATACGGCACTATGCAGCACCCTTATGCGGCTCGGTGCTATGCAGCACCCTTATGCGGCTCGGCACTATGCGACACTATGCAGTACCCTTATACGGCTCGGTGCTATGCGGCACTATGCAGCACCCTTATGCGGTTCGACGCCATGCAGCACCCTTATGCGGCTCGGTACTTTGCATGCAGCACTATTCATCGTCCATGCCAAAATCAGCACAGATGAATATAGAAATGGCCAAAAATGCTTTTGGCCATAACTTTCTCAAAATAAGTCAAAATCCAACTTTACAAAGGTCTATTTTGGGTAAAATCGAATTCTCTACAACATGGAACAATCAAAACATAGAAATAATGAAATTTAATAGATCAAAATCCAAGAAAATCAAAAATAATATAAACTTAGATCTAAGAAAATATCCATAAAAATGAAAAATGCCAAGTTCTAAAGTGTCTTAGAATCAAGTAAGGAAGAGAATGGAACAATAAAACTTGAGATCCATCATGAAGCAAGTTTGCACTTGCCTAAGCTCTCTCTCTCTCTCTCTTCCTGGTAGGTGTAGAAGTAAATGTGGAGAAGAAGAAGAGTAATGAAGAAAGAGAATGAGGGAATGGTTAATAAAGGATGATGGTGGTGGTAGGTAGGTGTTCTCCCCTTGGTTCATGATGAACCAAGGCAACCCAAGCATAGCCGAACCGATCCAAAATAAACCGAGCCAAGCCAAAAGATATGCGATACAAGATAAAATACGTACACGTATTCCAAGATACATAATACAAACTACAGACATTACAAGGAAGCAGGGGTGATTGAGGAGATTTGTGATGTTGATTCATTTTGGGATTGGGTTCTGACCTCTCTTGTTTCTTCTTTAGCTCCGGATGGAGACGGAGACAGTGCTTCGATAGGTGACCGTGTAAATGGCAGTGGGTACAGAAGACAATGTAGTTGTTGTCACGACCCGCACCCTGAAGAGGGACACGAGCACGTGGTTACGTCCAGCCTACGCCGCAGTATCGGCGGTAGAACGCTGTATATAGGGTCTGTAAATACTACGACTAAAATAGATAAAGGTACCTGTACAGTACATACACTCCGAATGGAGGTGACATAGCAATACAGTCTCAATCACATATATCAAACTAAGGTAGATAGCATGGAAAGGAAAATACGATAGATGAAACAGGAAATGAGTCCAAGATTCACAAGTCAGAGCTATACACAAACATCCATGGTCTCAAAAAATATATATAATAGATACTATAACTAACAGTGCTAGCTGGCTCGCAGGCCAGGCAAACCTAACTAGCTATACTACTCAGGGTGAGCAAAATCTAGTGGCTCTACCAACAAGCCACGGTCTAAGTCTACTCCGTCAGACTCTACCCCATAGTAGGTCGGGCAATCAGCCTCAGAATCATTTGTAATATGTCAACGGTATCCTGTCAGGAAAATGAGCAAGTACAAACCAACAGCAGTTCCATATGAATTGACAAATTCTATAAGAGACAGTGTAATGAAATACAAGACAAAATCAACTGGAAATACATATCATGATGTGAGTACTGAAAAGGACGACGATATGAATGTATATAGGACGACTTGGGAACTATTCGGAAGCCGAGTTACAACCCCTAAACCAAACAAGGACCGGGACTGTAACCCTTCTCCCGAACAGAACTTAGTCACCAAGATAATAAATATAAAAGGTGCCTTGAATTATTAGTGTGTCATGTGATCGGATTGGGAAAAATATGCTCAGGCTTTCCATCCGACCGGCTATGAATCCTACGTACAATAGAACGATAAGGCCAGTCACAATGGAAAGCTATGAACCGTATAGGGTAAGGCCTTACCCGTCGTGAGATGAGGGTATAGCTATGAACCATATGTACCATAGAACTATGTGGGAATTTGATCACACAACCACTAATAACTCCTCCATCCCCGAATAGTACAATGGATCTGGACATGACACGTTATGACACGGGATTCCTAAGAGGGTAGAAAGTCTCCTTTTGAAATCGGTGTCTATACCAATACACTGAAATAAGACAGAATATGTACCAATATACCATGTAACTCTAGGAATAACATCCATGTCATGATCCAACATATACTAGTCCGTGAACTGTCGTGACTGGAAATCGAGTATAATACTACAACTGAATCGGATACAGCAGATATCAAGACAATGAAAACTATCAGTGAATGTACTCGCCTGTGGTCCTGAGCTGATAGGGTGAACAGACGCTCAGAGTGATCACAGACCTAAAATAAGATACTATGAGTCAGACAGGACTAAAACTAAAAAAGGAAGCTAATTCAAGTCATGAATGCAAGTCTAAGTCAAAACTAGGTCAATCTAGGTCAGACTGAGTCACACTAGGTCATACTGGCTCATACTAGGTCATACCAGGTCACTGGGAGTCAATCCAAGTCAAACTAGGTCAATCTGGTTCAAGGGTTGACTTACAGTTGACTTTTGGTCAAAAAGTCAACTCTGGTCAACTCTGGTCAACACTGAGTCAACCCTAGGTCAACTCTAGGTCAAACGGGGTCAAAGGTTGACTTACAGTTGACTTTTGGTGAAAAAGTCAACTCTGGTCAACTCTGGTCAACACCGAGTCAACCCTGGGTTAACCCTAGGTCAAACAAGTCAAATGTTTGACTAACAGTTGCCTTTCAGTCAACTGGTCAACTCTGGTTTGGTTTTGGTCAATTCTAAGTCAAGTGTTGACTTGAAGTTGACTTTGGGTCAAAAAGTCAACTCTTGGTCAACGGGGGTCAAGACTAGTCTAAATTACCCTCATCTAGTCATTATATACCAAGACAACCTATTTCTAATCCCATCTAGCAATTAGAAACCCAATACCTTACATTACCCAATACCCCTTATATTTACCCTTAAAAGGTATTCCCGATACCTTGCCCATTACAAAGAAAACCCTTTTAGATCTCAGGATACTAGCCTAGGCTTCTTAGGGTAGCTAGATACTATCCTATCTAGGGTTTACCAACCAAGAAATCTAGGGTTCTTGGGCATCTAATCCATCTTATCTTCCATGTTGGTCATCCCAACATTACATTAAGGTAATCTTGAGATATCAAGATACCACATCTAACATAACCCATTTCTTCTAAACCACACTCACTCTCCCTCACAAACATCATCTATCTAACCCCATCTAACTTAGAATGCTACTCCTAAAATAACTCTCAAGAACCAACTCAAACAACTACCACAAACCCCCTAATGTATCTTAACATGACATATAACATAACATGACTAATCTTATTTTCTACCACTATAAACACTACTCCACTAACCATCTAACATACTAATAACACTCTCTAACTTAGGGGTTTCGTATTACTAAATGTGGTTGACAAGTGGGGGTAGGCATTGGGGCTAAGGTGGTTCAAAAGGTGATGTTTCGGGACCACAAAAACTCCAAAAAACTATCCTGCACTGCTTCTGCTTACTGCTTATTCCTGCTTACTGCTTATTGCTTACTGCTTATTCCTGCTGCTTTCCTGCTCATTTCCTCACTCTCTAACCATGTATCCACACACACAAATAAATATATATGCACATTCCACTCACAATATATATATATATATATATATATATATATATATATATATATATATATATATATATATATATATATATATATATATATATATTGACACTCTCAATAAAAAAAAAAAAAAATATATATATATATATATATATATATATATATATATATATATATAATATATATATTGACACTCTCATTATAATATATACACATGAAAATATTTTAAGAACTCATTTTAAAATAGACACCCCACAACTTATGTATATATATATAAGACACACATACAAATATATAATCAAGATACCTAATAATATAGTCACACACACAACCATAAGATATATATATATATATAGATATATATATATATATATATATATATATATATATGTATATATATATATATATATGTATATATATTATATATATATATATAGTGTCTATATATATATATATATATATATATATATATAATATATATATATATATATATATGTATATATATATATAATATATATATATATATATATATATATATAGAGAGAGAGAGAGAGAGAGAGAGAGAGAGAGAGACACACCATTCTAAATATAAAATGAATATGATAAAATATGATACCATAAAGAACACATTAGGAACAACTCTCTAAATATATAAATCTGAGATTAAAACACTAATTAATTATTCCTACATTATATTTATGCATACAAGTGTCCAAAATAGGGATTTTCCCAGTAGGACACAACCACAACACAAAGGACACTCCTATGACCTCCAAATGGATACGAAATGGACACAAATGGAGATACAACCATGGGGGTCATTTCTATGGGTTCAAAATAATCCTATATGCATGTTGGGGTGGATTAGAGGAGAGATTATACCTTCCGAAAGAGAGATTCAAAGGAAAAAGCCTTCCGACACGACACCAACACGTAGAGATTCCAAAAGGACACGAATGAGCTCCGAATCCTCCCAAACTTGGCTAGCTCCTTTCTTTCATGAAGTAGAGGAGAAATAAAGAAGATTTGGTGGAAGAAGGAGTTGATTTGGAGATAAAATCAATGGGGTTGCTCTCTAGAAATTTGGGGAAGAGCATGAGAGAGAAAATAGATGGATAAAATGAAATGGAAGAGATGATGACTCACTCCTTCTCCCCCCCCATAGGTGGCTGCCCAAAAAGGGTGAGGTGTCCCCATTAGAAAAGTCCAAAATGCCCCCACTTGACCTATTTGATTTAAATTAAGAATGGATTAAAGGTTGAGGTCAAATTAGTCTAGTTTTATAAACTAAACATATCCATAAATAATTTGTCTAACTACTAACTAAAATGAATATCATGTGGACTAAAATTAATATTATGTGGGTCATGCCTAACTAGTGTGTGGGTCCCACTAGAGTCAAAACTACCCCGGGCCCCCGTTTCAAGTCGGATTGAGCTGAAATTCGAACCCGACTCAAATAACCCCAAAATAATATTATAAATAAATAAATAATTTCAAAAATATTCTAAAATGAAAAATGACAAAAATACTCCTATTTCTGGAAACTGGGGATGATAAATCTATCCACCTTAAAAAATTTCGTCCTCGAAATTAAAACCAAACAATAGTAAAATGTCAAATCACAAGTCATGGCTAAAAATTTAAAATGATTTAAAATCTCAAAAATCAAAGCAGGAATAAAAAGACTAAAATTATAAAATTTGAAATTACTCTTAAATAGAACTCCAAGTCTATCCACCTTAAAAGAATTCATCCTCAAAAATTAAAACGAAGCAAACACAGAAAATTCATACAATTTGATAATCGTATGCGTCTGTCCAATAATCATGATACTCAGAATCTCCATCATGCCAGTGAGCAAGGCTACGATAATCACAGAGTCCTCAACTACGGTACATACCTCTAGAATTATGGTATTTAAAATTTTCGCATTGCCGCTAGCTTGGCAGCGAAAACCTTAAATTTCCACACTCGAGAAATACGTCCATAGTCCGACTATATGTCCTCACTCTGCCTGCTAGCATGACCCTAGAGGATTCTAAATCTCATAATCGAGGCGACCTAGCCCATACGACTTATCTCAGAAGGAAATCACATCACAAGAACAATTTTTATCCAACAATCAAGAACAGATAGAATCAAAGTTCAAGATAGTTTATAAGAAGGCAAATACGGAAAGGAGATTCGAAAGATTGGAACCTGCTATATGCTCTGCTACTGCCTGAGTGGGCTCAACTATCATGGCGAAAGCTCGCCCCTGCTGGCCTCCTATAGCCTGCTGCACTCTGTCCTGGCCTGCCTGTCTGGCTGCACGAACCGCACAATCTTTCTCCTGGTGGTCTGGAGCTCCACAGAATAAACAGACTCCCAGCTTCATCCTACAAGCCTCCCGGATGTGCTCCATCTTCTTGCAGAAGACACACTGGATGTCCTACCTCCGGCCCTGTCCCTGGTGCTGCTGGTCATGCGCCGGTGCCTGCTGAAACTGCAACTGAGGCTGCTGCTACTGAAACTGCCTCTGCTGGAAATGTGGGCCCTTCGCCGGCCCCGCACTAGAGCTGGCTCCGAGAACGTCACTGCCCCTTTTCGGTTTGAGGCCGAAGTCCTCTTCTGCAATCTGCGCCTCCATCAGGATCTGCTCGAAGGTCGCGTCACGTCTCCCAGAGGTACGAGTGCGCGCTGTATGTACAAGACCCCTCCGGAACTTTCGAGCCTTTCATCCCTCATCCTGGACCAAACTAGGTGCGAACCTACTCAGGCGGAAGAACTCCGCTGCATACTCGTCTACCGACGAGTTTCCCTGTACTAGACTGGCAAACTGCCCCTTCAAAGCTGTCAAGGCTACATCTGGGTAGAAATTCTCCTTAAAGAGTTTCCTGAAGTCCTTCCAAGACAAACCTCTCACTGACGCACGCGGATCCGTGCGGTACCAAGTCAGCGTTATATCGAAGAACTGGCTCGCTGCAGATGTCACCCACAGACCTCTCGGGACCTCTGCCAACTCCAGACTCCGCTGGACATCCTCAAGCCAGTCATCCGCGTATAGGATACCCTCGGTACCCTTGAACTCCCTCAGCCTCATCTTCCTGAAATCAAGGTGTGTACCGGGCCTCCCCTGACCCTGCTGCTGATCTTGTGCTCCCTGAACTGTAGTCTGTGCACCTCTCTCCACTGCTGCCATCGCTAGCTGATGCGAGTTCTCCATAGTCTGTCGTAGTACCTCTGCCTGACGATGCTGTGCCTCTGCCTGTGCTCTCTGTGTCTGCAGCATCTGCTGCAGAAGGGCCATTATCCCCTGAGTATCTGTCGGTAACTGAGGCGGCGGTGGAAGAATGTCAGGGATGACTATGGACGGTCTCGCTGATGGAGATGGAAGACCTCCTGGAACCGTCGCTGCTGCTGCTCCCTCCGGAAGGGCAGGGACTGATGTGGCAGCTCCCTGAACTGCAGCTCCCTCAGCTGGAGGTGGAAGACCTCCGGGAACTGCCGCTGCTACTCCTGCCTGAAGGGCAGGGACTGTGGCTACTGCTCTCTCGACTGCTACTCCCGTAGCCGGAGTGGAAGACCTCCCGGATCTGACCTCTCTTGAACTGTACTAGGCCCTGCCGCCTGAGAATGAGTCACCGTCATCCTGAAGATGAATTGAACCCAAGGTATCAATATGGCACATGATAAGATATTATCAAAGGAGGACAATTGAATTCAAATGCAAGAAGAGTTGTCATGGTAATCAAAAGATCAGAAATTTCCTAAAATGTGATTGAGTAACTCATATCATACCCTAGATCCTATGTCCTAGTCGCAGGCGCGTAATTAGCACTCTAAGTCGAGCACCATTACGAGATCGCACTAATTGCGACTCAGACCTGCGTGGGCCACCACAAAAATGTGTCACGACCCGCACCCTGAAGAGGGGCACGAGCATGTGGTTACGTCCAGCCTATGCCACAGTATCGACGGTAGAACACTGTATATAGGATCTGTAAATACTACGACTAAAATAGATAAAGGTACCTATACAGTATATACACTCCGAATGGAGGTGACATAGCAATACAGTCTCAATCACATATATCAAACTAAGGTAAATAGCATGGAAAGGAAAATACGATAGATGAAACAGGAAATGAGTCCAAGATTCACAAGTCAGAGCTATACACAAACATCCATGGTCTCAGAAAATATATATAATAGATACTACAACTGACAGTGCTAGCTGGCTCGCAGGCCAGGCAAACCTAACTAGCTATACTACTCCGGGTGAGCAAAATCTAGTGGCTCTACCAACAAGCCACGGTCTAAGTCTACTCCGTCAGACTCTACCCCATAGTAGGTCGGGCAATCAGCCTCGGAATAATCTGTAATATGTCAACGGTATCCTGTCAGAAAATGAGCAAGTACAAACACCAACAACAGTTCCATATGAATTGACAAATTCTATAAGAGACAGTGTAATAAAATATAAGACAAAATCAACTGAAAATACATATCATGATGTGAGTACTGAAAAGGACGACGATATGAATATATATAGGGCGACTTAGGAACTATTCGAAAGCCGAGTTACAACCCCTAAACCAAACAAGGACCGGGGCTGTAACCTTTCTCCCGAACAGAATTTAGTCACCAAGATAATAAATATAAAAGGTGCCTTAAATTATTAGTGTGTCATGTGATCGGCTTGGGAAAAATATGCTCAGGCTTTCCATCCGACCGGCTATGAACCCTGCGTACAATAGAACGATAAGGCCAGTCACCATGGAAAGCTATGAACCGTATAGGGTACGGCTTTACCCTCGTGAGGCGAGGGTATAGCTATGAACCATATGTACCATAGAACTATGTGGGAATTTGATCACACAACCACTAATAACTTCCCCATCCCCGAATAGTACAATGGATCTGGACATGATACATTATGACACGGGATTCCATAAGAGGGTAGCAAGTCCCCTTTTGAAATCGGTGTCTATACCAATACACTGAAATAAGACAGAATATGTACCAATATACCATGTAACTCTAGGAATAACATCCCATGTCATGATCCAACATATACTAGTCCGTGAACTGTCGTGACTGGAAATCGAGTATAACACTACAACTGAATCGGATATAGCAGATATCAAGACAATGAAAACTATCAGTGAATGTACTCGCCTGTGGTCCTGAGCTGATAGGGTGAACAGACGCTCAGAGTGATCACAGACCTAAAATAAGATACTATGAGTCAAACATGACTAAATACTAAAAAAAGAAAGCTAATTTAAGTCATGAATGCAAGTCTAAGTCAAAACTAGGTCAATCTAGGTCAGACTGAGTCACACTAGGTCATACTGGCTCATACTAGGTCATACCAGGTCACTGGGAGTCAATTCAAGTCAAACTAGGTCAATCTGGTTCAAGGGTTGACTTACAGTTGACTTTTGGGCAAAAAGTCAACCCTAGTCAACTCTGGTCAATACTGAGTCAACCCTGGGTCAATTCTAGGTCAAACGGGGTCAAAGGTTGACTTACAGTTAACTTTTGGTAAAAAAGTCAACTCTGGTCAACTCTGGTCAACACCGAGTCAACCCTGGGTCAACCCTAGGTTAAACAAGTCAAATGTTGACTAACAGTTGCCTTTCAGTCAACTGGTCAATTCTGGTTTGGTTTCGGTCAATTCTAAGTCAAGTGTTGACTTGAAGTTGACTTTGGGTCAAAAAGTCAACTCTTGGTCAACGGGGGTCAAGACTAGTCTAAATTACCCTCATCTAGTCATTATATACCAAGACAACCTATTTCTAATCCCATCTAGCAATTAGAAACCCAATACCTTACATTACCCAATACCCCTTATATTTACCCTTACAAGGTATTTCCGATACCTTGCCCATTACAAAGGAAACCCTTCTAGATCTCAGGATACTAGCCTAGGCTTCTTTGGGTAGCTAGATACTATCCTATCTAGGGTTTACCAACCAAGAAATCTAGGGTTCTTGGACATCTAATCCATCTTATCTTCCATGTTGGTCATCCCAACATTACCTTAAGGTAATCTTGAGATATCAAGATACCACATCTAACATAACCCATTTCTTCTAAACCACACTCACTCTCCCTCATAAACATCATCTATCTAACCCCCATCTAACTTAGAATGCTACTCCTAAAATAACTCTCAAGAACCAACTCAAACAACTACCACAAACCCCCTAATGTATGTTAACATGACATATAATATAATATGACCAATCTTATTTTCTACCACTATAAACACTACTCCACTAACCATCTAAAACACTAATAACACTCTCTAACTTAGGGGTTTCGTAGTACTAAATGTGGTTGACAAGTGGGGGTAGGTAATGGGGCTAAGGTGGTTCAAAAGGGGATGTTTCGGGACCACAAAAACTCCAAAAAACTATCCTGCATTGCTTCTGCTTACTGCTTATTGCTTACTGCTTATTCTTGCTGCTTTTCTGCTCATTCCCTCACTCTCTAACCATGTATCCACACACACAAATAAATATATATGCACATTCCACTCAATATATATATATATATATATATATATATATATATATATATATATATATATATATATATATATATATATATATATTGACACTCTCATTATAATATATACACATGAAAATATTTTAAGAACTCATTTTAAAATAGACACACCCACAACTTATGTATATATATATATAAGACACACATACAAATATATAATCAAGATACCTAATAATATAGTCACACACTCAACTATAAGATATATATACTCAAATATATATATATATATATATATATATATATATATATATATATATATATATATATATAAAAATATATATATATATATATATATATATATATATATATATATATATATATAAAAATATATATATATATATATATATATATATATATATATATATATATATATATATATATATATATATATATATATATATATATATATATATATATATATATATATATATATATATAAAGAGACACACCATTCTAAATATAAAATGAATATGATAAAATATGATACCATAAAGAACACATTAGGAACAACTCTCTAAATATGTAAATCTGAGATTAAAACACTAATTAATTATTCCTACATTATATTTATGCATACAAGTGTCCAAAATAGGGATTTTTCCACTAGGACACAACCACAACACAAAGGACACTCCTATGACCTCCAAATGGACACGAAATTGACACAAATGGAGATACAACCATGGGGTTCATTCCTATGGGTTCAAAATAATCCTATATGCATGTTGGGGTGGATTAGAGGAGAGATTATACCTTCCGGGAGAGAAATTCAAAGGAAAAAGCCTTCCGACACGACACCGACACGTAGAGATTCCAAAAGGACACGAACGAGCTCCGAATCCTCCCAAACTTGGCTAGCTCCTTACTTTCATAAAGTAGAGGAGAAATGAAGAAGATTTGGTGGAAGAATGAGTTGATTTGGAGATGAAATCAATGGGGTTGCTCTCTAGAAATTTGGGGAAGAACATGAGAGAGAAAATGGATGGATAAAATGAAATGGAAGAGATGATGACTCACTCCTTATCCCTCCCCATAGGTGGCTGCCCAAAAAGGGTGAGTTGTCCCCATTAGAAAAGTCCAAAATGCCCCCACTTGACCTATTTGATTTAAATTAAGAATGGGTTAAAGGTTGAGGTCAAATTAGTCTAGTTTTAAGTCTCTAATTAAACTAAACATATCCATAAATAATTAGTCTAACTACTAACTAAAATTAATATCATGTGGACTAAAATTAATATTATGTGGACCATGCCTAACTAGTGTGTGGGTCCTACTAGAGTCAAAACTATCCCGGGTCCCCGTTTCAAGTCGGATTGAGCTGAAATTCGAACCCGACTCAAATAACCCCAAAATAATATTATAAATAAATAAATAATTTCAAAAATATTTAAAATGAAAAATGACAAAAATATCCCTGTTTCTGGAAACTGGGGGTGACAGTTGTCGTAGATGATTTGCTAAGTGTGAGTTCGGTTGCCAAGTTCAATGATGATATGGTTGGGGGGGTCTGAAGTGAGGTCGAGTTCTACGCATATCTTGGCATAGTGAGCTTTAGTCATGTTGCTGGTTTCGTCGGCAGTAGCCACATAAGTCCCGAAGGAGTTGGCTATACGCTTGAGGGCCGCCGGAACGAAGCAAATGAGGGGAAGATTGGGTAGGATGACCCAGGCGAAAATCGTCGCTGAATCTTCCATGGTGTTGAAGTACGGTGACCACTTGATAATCTTCATCTGGTGGGAATCTACCCTCCCGGTGCCTTTAGACCACACCGTCCTGTGGTCCACGTCAGAGGATAGGTGTAGCAGAATATGCCTCGGGTCAAGGGGAGCTACCCTTATTCCGCTGATAGCCGCCAACTAGCAATAACCTCTACCACCATGGCGAGCTTGGGGCAGCCTGCTGAGAATTTGAGGACGAAGGAGTAGGGGAATGAGGTGGCCAGGGACGAGAGTTCCTGGTCGGTGAACGGCACTGTCGGCATGGGGGATGCTTGCGGATACTCAACATCGGGAAGAGGGACGTCCGGGAGCAGAAGTCTCGTCTTGGGAGCCCTGTCAGGACGAAGGATGTCAGCAATGGAAGTGGTAGGACGATGAGAAGCGCCAGGGGTATATATATATATATATATATATATATATATATATATATATATATATATATATATATATATATATATATATATATATATATACTCCATTTATACACATGTATATATATACATGGATGTCTTTGGACACACTATATGATAGGTTGGGTTTGGGTCAAGTTTGACTAGTTTAGCACAACCTGGCCTCTTAAAAAGTCAATAATCTAATTAATAAATAATTAAATCGTCTATAGAAGTTAAGTCACAACTTTGACAGATTTTCCTATTTAGAATACACATATGGCTCGACCTTCTCTACCATGGCTAAAATATTAGTCAAAGCACACGTCTACACTATCCTTGCCATCATTCTTAGTTATCTTGCACTCCAAAACTTAATCCTGACTAAGACCTTCTATAATAATAATTACTTTAAAAATGTTTATAAATTTCATAAATTCCTATTTAAGTCAAATAAATAATAAATATATATTCAAAATTTTGGAAAGAAGGATTACACAAAGGGATGTAGAAAGAAAATATGTATGTATTTCTACACTATGCAACTGGTACTTATCAACAGATCTCGGACCAACTCTTATGCTAAAGGAATAATGAATAGCATAAAAGCGATGGAATCATCTAGAGTTTAGAAGGAGGACATGGGACAGATGACCCAATTTGGATAAGGGTACTAGTCATGGACATGGTCGAGGGGACATGCGAGGCAGAGAGAGAAGGATGGATAAGGGTAAACTAGTCAGATGGATCATATCTCGATCGTATGAGACATAAAGGGTCGTGTAGCGTGAAGGATGGTGCGACTAGAGTGTTGGCCCAATGATTATATCATGTGTTTTGAACATGGTTAATCTGTTAAGTTTAGCATTTCATTATCACTAATCTTCATACTATCACTATAGCATTTCTACTTATACTCATACCTTTGGTGATATGTGCTTATTGTTTTACATATTAGTGATATGAGTTTTATTATATCTATCTTAAATTTAATTGAGTTGCCAAAATTAAAACTATGTTTTGATTATGGTTATTCAATTAAGTTTAACATTATGATATCACTAATATTCATTCTATCATTATAGCTCTTATACTTAAACTTAACATTGTCCTACTTTGCTTTATCTTATCATACTTGCTACAATGTATATTGCTTTATTCGTCTAACATGTACATGCAGAAAAGCAATCAGCAAGATCAATGTGGACATATGCAATAAAAAAATTATGGTAGGCCAAAGACGATGATATTCTACAAGATTTCTCTGAACCATCTGACGACATCTCTGGAGCCACGCACCCGGAGGTTTCGCTGCCCGGTCAGCGGACGGGGGTTGACGGGGGAGCGTCCCCCGTCGGAGGTTCAGGGTCGAAGCCCCCGAAAGGTATTCAGTTTTCACAAACTGAGTATCTTTGGACAGTTGCCGAAAAAAAAAAAAAAACAGCACCTATCAAAAGAAGAAGTCAGGCCATGCCATTATCATTTCAAGACTCTGAAGAAACCTGTACCTGTCTAAGTATATCTGAAGTCTGTAATTAGTCTTAGGAATATTTGTAAACACAAGAAATGGATGGTTAAATCGAAAGCTATGGTAGAAAATAATCCAGAACAATCTTCGGAATCCTGACAGATGATCCGACGGATCTCCGCAGAAATATGACGGAAGATCCGAATGGACTCACAGAATACCTTCTGTGATTGTTCGAATTATTCGACGTAAACCGCAGAATTCTGGCAAATTTTTCGTCCTGTTATCGTTTGCATTCCAACGGTCGAATTTTATCGAAGATTGATCCCAACGGTTCTATTTATAGCCGTTGAACTGTGTAGACGGATAATCCGACGGACTTTCGCAGAAATTTGACGGATTATCCGTCAGCATATTGAAAGTTGCACTATTGCACTTTCATTTGCTTTGGTTATAAATAGCCTTGAACCCTTTCATTCAAGGTTGATGTTTTGAGCCTAAAAGTTTCTAAACCACTAAAGCTTATCCACAAACAACTCTACAAAGTTTTAATTTGCCATCCACAAATTGTGTTAGCGTTATTTAGTTGAAAAGTGAGGTCTTTATCTTATTGTATAAGGAGATCAAAACCTATTGTGAAAGGTTAAAGTGGAGAGTGTTCGGATCCAAACTCTCGGTTGAAGTTAGAGAGTTTTCGGATCCAAACTCTCGGTTGAAGTCGAAGAGGCCTTCGGACAAAAACTCTCGTGTAAGTTGGTGAGCCTTCGTATGAAAACACTCACGTTGTACTATTTGCGATAATAGTGGATTAAAGTCGGAGAGAGTTCCGGGACTGGAGTGCCCCTTAAGAGGATACCAGGATATATCGGATATCGGTATTATTTTGCTTCTTCTCTTGCATTATATTTATAAATTGTCCATTAACTTGTGCTAAGTGCTTAAATAGTTAGCCTAACCTTATTCATCCCCTCTCTAAAGTTTCTACGTAGAGGAGTTGTGCGGTCAATAGGATAGCCTTCCCAAGGCAGAAAGGTGCAAGCATCGAGGCCTTGAAGCGACATGTTAGGAAGAAGTAACGTACATCATGACGGTCGTGGATGAGATAGGTCAAGGGGAGCCTAGAAGTGCGGGAGCGGTAGAGCAGGTGAAGTGGAAAGCCAGGAGGTATGAGAAGACTCAAGAGTCTATAAGAAGGGAACCCTTACTAGTTGCAGTAGCGAAACCCAAAACATGGGCATCCCTATGTCGTCTGGCTACAATTGTTGAGGACGTGTCTGTAATTCGTTGCTCTGACAATGATTAATAGCCAAAGGGTGAAAGCTACCGCTGAGGAGGACGTCGTCACTGCAATGGCTAGGTGGAAAAATGCCCTACTGGTATACGTGGTCCGTCCAGACCCATGTGTACTACTATCGCGATGTTTACAAGAAGACAGTGGTGTCCGGTTAGTTTAATTGACATCTTTTCCAAGGAGAATGATGTCTTCCTCTTGCCCTTTTGGTAACGAAGGATATGGATTGGGTGCTGGTAGGAGGGCCTTGGCCATTTGACTACAAGCTTTTCGCCACCAAGCGGTGGGATCCTTCTACACTCTCAAAGAGGGATTTACTGGCAACCATCCCTACGTGGGTTCCGTCTTCAAGGACTCCTGCTTCAGGATGTAGCCATTGTTGGCAAGATAGCCAATATAGTTGGGATTTCTCTCGAAATGGATATGCAAACATCGAGGCAACAACGCTTGGCTTTATTATGTCATGCTCCGGTTCCGTCAAACCGATCGTCCTAACTAGTGTGTAATGTCGTACAAGACGGATTCCATAATAGTCGATTACAACAGCTTGCGACGGAATCGTCGCACAGAAATCCCAGAAGTTGAATAACACAAAGACATGTACAAAATGAGAAGTTTTATTGATATTGAAAATAAGATTACAAAGACACGAGGCCAAGTTTACAAGTCACTCAAAATCACTCTCTCTCATCTCTCAATTATAAAAGATCATGCCCTTCGGCTTACAGCTTGCACGGATACTTCAGAAGGCGATATTCATTCATTATGTCATGTATAGATGAAGAATCTTGTGCGTTCGTATGTCTCGAAACGTCAAGAAACTCCATGTCTCGACGCATCCAAGGAAACTCCGTCCCGAGCGTGCTAATACCTGAACCTCCACATGAAAACTGGTGAAAAATCAGTATAAGGGCCGTCCTATAGATTCAGACTCTGTAGTTGCTGTCGAAAACGAAAGATTTTTCTCCCTGATGGATAGATGTTTGATAGTCGGTCGTTTGTGTATGGGTACCGCCAGCACGTTTACATTGTGCTTTGGACATATGACCCCGGACTTCCCCTGACCCCATAAGGGAATCCGTTCATGATGGACTAATGTAAGTACTACTAGATGTCAATGAAGAGGATTTTAGAGTATGGGACATTCTAATAATGTATATATTTCATCCAAATGAGATGCCTAATTCATGCTAGGAACCCCCTAGCTTCGAGATAAATGGTCGAAAAAGCCACATGAGAGGATGACATCGAAGCTAGAAACAGAGGATTAGTTCCCATGACATGCCCATCCTACTCAACTAGCCCCAACATCCAGAGTGGTCTTCACCTCATGGAGAACCCTCCTTTGAAGACAGAGGTCTACTTTCTGGTGAAACCTAGGAGAGTGAGACAATAGAACTTGAAGATATTGGTGTTGAGGAGGTCGCTTAGTCAGAGGATTAAGGGTCAGACGAGATTCTGGCCAGGGATGATCATAAGTGGATCCAACTTATCCAGAATGCCGAGAAAAGTCGAATCCTAAATAATAACAAACTACGTAAAGAAGAGTACAGTTAGCTAACCTGCTGGTTGGAACGAGCTCACGTGTAACTAAGGTACTGTTTGGGAATGGTGGAAAATATGAGGAAGAAAAAAAAATTGAGAGAAAAGTGAGAGGAAAATTTTTAATGATGGTGTTTGGAAAGGGGAGAGAGAACATGGGAAGAAAAATTTGAGAGAAAAAAGTAAGTGGGTCCCACCAAAATTTTTTTCTTCCAAATGTGGGAGGAAAATGGAAAGAGATGAGAAGAATTTAAGTGAATTTACCTCACCACCCCTCAAAATGTTAATATTAAATCATCATTTGAGAATACCAAGGAGGAAATAGTAATTATACCTATATCCATAAACAAATAAAAAATTATTTTTAAACTTTTCTTTCCCCTACTTTTTTTTTCCATCCAAACAAAGAAAAGAAAAATTAACTTTACTTTCATTTTACTCTCCTCCATTTTCTTTCTCCTCAAATTTTCCTCTCCCTCCCCACAAATGTTCTCAAACACAGTGTAAGGGACTGGATACATGCATATTTATGTACATGAGTTAGTGAGCATGGTCAGATATGAAAATATATGGTATGTAAGGGGTGAGGGTACCAGAGCGGATCTGAGTTTGACAAAGTATGTACCCTAATTTGAAATTTATAAAATTTTAAAAAAAATGTGTATTATATATACATACATTGTATTCAATATTTTTTGGATTTCATATGTTGTACCTGAATCCAATTCGAAGTTCATTCGGCTATGAATTTTTACATTCAAACCCCAAACTTTGAATCACAAATCTGGTCGGGTTATTGGGTTATCGGTTACCATTGCTAGGCCTTAGAAAAATTCAAACAACTAAAACAATGGATCTATTTTAATACCTTGTTATGGATAGGAGAACAAGCAATTAACCATTCGTGTAGACCAGTAATTTGCATGGTAATCTTCAATAGAATCATCCAATTTCCAAAACAATGCCTATACATGATGCCAAGTACTCACCACTTACCCCTTCCCTAATTCCAAGTCACACTATCAAACCCTGTTGGCACAACACAATACAACAAACTCGTTAATAATATCCATGATCATCTAAAATCTATAATTCGATTCATTGAGACGGCTACGTTTGGTCACCAGAATCAGAATCTTGGAAAAGAAAACTTATTCATCCATAGGATTATATGCCAAAACAAAGGAGCATATAAGGAAAATGATTGCAAACAAAAAAAATGGTTTTTCCATCCACTCAAAGGATTTACTTTTCCACATCAAGGATTTACTTTTTCTTTTAATTTTTCTGACATTTCCAAATACCATGAAATTTTATTTGGTAAAAAATACAAATTTTCGAAAAAAAAAAGTGTAAAGAATTGATTTCATTCTCTTTCAAAGGTGGCATAAAACTACCTAAATAGATTTCCAACTTCCTCTTCTCTTCTCTAGTTCTCCTCTCTTCTCCACTAGTTAACAGTACAAAAAGCTCTGGTTCCATGCATGCGCACTTGACGGAGCAATGAACATTAAGGTCTTATTGCGCAACAACGCAGAAATCACGACAGTGAAGGTACGTACTGGTTGTATAACTCGGAAACATCCCGTAGTTGTGATCTGGACACCTTGTTGAGGTATTCTATGTTCGTATAATAAAAGTATCAACCGTTCGTAGACTATGACAACTACAAAACCAGTACAGATGATGTGGTTCCTAAAACTCGAGTGGCTCCTGAGAATTTTTTTTGCCATCTATTATTGTCCTCGCAGTTGATGATGCATGGTAGTAGACTTATAGCTAATGAGTTCGACTACAACTACAGAAACTGAAATAGGAACTCAAATATGAACATATATATAATATGGTTATGACAAGTGGTATTACGAAACTTGTTGTATGGCTAGTTTAGTACTAGCTCACTACTAGCAAATGCTGATGTAGTGGATAGAGGTAACCAAGTTTACAGGTTTAGCTGGTCAACAACTTTTGAAAAAATATTCTTTAAACATTTATCTTATGTTAATTGGCTCCAAAATTTTTTGGGTTATGTCATCTCTCATTATGTGGTATCTGACATGAAAAATGACATGGCAGCTGACATGTCATGTTTTAACCTAAAAAATTAATTAACCAAAATTTTTTATTGCTAATGTTAATGCTAATGCTAATTTTAATTTAATGTTAATATTAATTTTAATGTTAATGTTAAAATTAATATTAATGCTAATTAATGTTAATATTAATATTCATGTTAATTTGATATTAATATTAATTTTAGTATTAATTTTAATGTTAATGTTAATGCTAATTTTAATTTAATATTAATATTAATATTAATATTAATGTTAATGTTAAAGTTAATATTAATGTTAATTCTAATATTAATGTTAATGTTAATTTTAATATTGATATTAACCAGCTAAACCTGTAAACTTGGTTACCTCTCTCCGCCACATCAGCATTTGCTAGTAGTGAGCTAGTACTAACCATACAGCAATTTCGTATTATTATTGTATTTAACTTCTTTATTATTATTATTTTTTTGTTTAGGTGCTTGGAAAAAAAACAAGAAATAAAATGCATCTAATCCAACTGTTATCAATGTCTGAGTTTTTAAAATTAATAACTCACAAGTTCCTTTGGGATTTTTGTATATAGTATTAGTAGCAAATATAAACTAATTCTATAACTACTAGTAATAATTTATTTAGTAGATGTAGTAACTTCTATTCTCCCAAAACATGGGTTTTTGGAAGACAGCCGGATTGTCTTATGAAACAATATGTCGCAATTAGGTAATTACCATGAAAAGCTGCAATATTTTTGAAAGTGACTGGTGCGGTTACCAGTCAAGATGGTTCAAAGATTTTATGCTACACCTCAAGATTTTATGCTACACCAATCATTTGACATCTAAAAAATTATATTACAAGCAAGATTTTGTTATTTAGCTTCCAAGTCAATATACCTTATCTCATTGGTTTATAGATATATAATTTTTAAAGATTAGAACTTTGACCCTTGGCTTAGTTTGTGAACAAGATATCATGGGGAATATATATATATTTTAATATTTATATAAGCACATCATAACCCTAAAACGAGGAGATTTTTTCTTTTGTGGAGAAATGGTCACTGTCAATTCCTTAAATGAGAATGTAACGAAACAACTAGGGCTGCACAATGAGTGAGCCGAGCTCAGCTCGGGCTCGGCTCAACTCAAGTCGGTTCAAACTCGTTCAACAGCCTTCAATGAGATGAGCTCAAGCTATGATTTATATCCGATTAGATTAATGAGCCGAGTTTGATCATACTAGTGTCTGAGTTCGACATGTTCATGAACATAGTGCTTAGTACAAAATTTCTTTTACAAATCTAGGTCGATCCATTGACTCGGATCGTTTCAAGCTTTACTAGGATCCACAAGTTTTTAAGTT
Organism: Iris pallida; assembly: GCA_029216955.1. NCBI lineage: Eukaryota > Viridiplantae > Streptophyta > Magnoliopsida > Asparagales > Iridaceae > Iris > Iris pallida. The sequence continues at coordinate 34,050 of JANAVB010013745.1, read as the reverse complement.
TTTCCAAGCTCTGGGATTATTTAAAGTTTTTAAGTATAATGTTAACGTGAAATTTATCTCAGCTTTGTGATTTTTTAGTTAAATATCATCTAAGCGCCCCCCCCCCCCCCCCCCCCCCCCCCCCCCTCCCTCTTCGTTTAGGCTTAACATAAGCAAGTTTCATGCAGGCAAACAAGTTCGAAGTTTAGCTCTAGCTTGATTAGCTTATCAAATTCATGATCAGTCAAGCCGAATCATGATGTATCATTAACTAACCAAGTTCAAGCATAGCTAAATTATATCATTATCTTAAACAAGCCAAACTTCCCGGCTTTGTTGGGCAGCCCTAGAAACAACCAGAATACAGTAAATCACTTGATCCTGCGAAAATAATAATAATGGGAGGAATCACACTAACATGGAGAATGAATAGATTATTACTAAGAACCGAGTGATCCAGTTGAGGCAGGGACGGACATAGTAAAAGACAAGTACGGACATATTAAGACAATATATATATATATTTTTATATCTGAGGTTCATCCCCCTCTCTTAAATTGTTGCGTCCGCCTTGCATCATACCATTGTTAGGAATAAATTATATCTATCATCATTATTTTAAGGAAAAAAACCTGTGTGTGGGAATTAACCAAAATACATCTAGCAAGTACTAAAATCAAAATCACCGAAATCTGATAGAAACATCTAGCACTCCATCTCCACCAAGTGTTCCGTTTATATTACTGGAGGGATATTTTGGACTTAGAAATAGAAAAAAAGGAAGAGAGAGACTCATTTGGTGAAGTCTTCTTTTCTAAACTTTGTTCCAGATATGCACCCCCCAAATGTCAAGACACATTGATATGGTGTGACAACGTTGCCTGTCATTATGGCTTATTGATAGGGGTCCCTAAAGCCATCTACCTTATAAAGTTTGACACGACAAAATTATACCCACACGCACTTTGACACCTTCCCAATCTTTTTTCAACCAGAAATGGAGGGACGAGATCCATGATTCCAGTCCCCACCGTGACTCACAATATATTCCTCTTACTTCTTCTTTCTCCCAAGGACATGATTGATTAGTTTTATTTTAACATCACAAAAAGTTGCATACTGCCAATAGCCTTTGCTTCAAAGTTGCCACTTTCACATATATTATTTTCCATTGGTCGCACCTTCGCAAAGCAAAAAAAAAAAAATTTCCTCCTAGTGTGGGTCTGTGAACTTGTACAATCAGAACTACAACGTGACAACTTTAGCACCATCTTTACGTGTCTTTCCTAATGTGGCCATGGCTCACCACTTCCTAACTCGATAAATTAAGCCCATAGAAGCTCATAGAACCTCCAAGCTCGAGCTCACTGTCAGGAAAATGGATGAGAGGAAGCCCTACGTGGTTGTGCTCGTCATCCAACTGCTGTACACGGGCTTGTACATCATCTCCAAGGTCGCCTTCGACGAGGGGATGAGCACGTTCATCTTCATTTTCTATCGGCAGGCCGCCGCCACCGTCCTGTTGCTGCCGCTTGCCTTCATATTTGAAAGGTATATATGTTGATCATATATGTACTTGTCAATACCTTCCTCTTCTTGTTCATAAATTTTCTTCCTCTTGATTAGTTTCTGCAAAATATATGTTCTTGTGTTTAGGAAGACCGCTCCGCCTATATCAGCCCTGATAGTGCTCAAGATATTTATGCTTGCATTACTCGGGTACGAACAAAAAATTTGTTCTCTGCAAATCGCACAATTGTCATTATATGTTGAGTTAATTTGTCTTGGGATATTTTTCAGCATCACTTTCAGCTTGAATGTGTATAACGTTGGGTTGAAATATACTTCTGCAACGGTGGCCTCTGCAGTGACAAACTCGGTCCCTATAATCACCTTCTTCCTGGCTCTTATACTAAGGTATTGGCTATTCTCTCCATATGACAACAGTTGTTGCCAATGTTGAGCACTCATACTGGCTACTCAATCAGGGACGGAACCAGAAATTCGAGCTCGGGTGGGCTAGAGTAGTGTAGGTGGACTTGCTGTGGGCTGACTGATATGAAAAAAATGAATTTTTTTTTTGGGGGGGGGGGGGGGGGTGAGTTGTAGCCAACGCTAGCCCCTACATGTACATGGTTCCGCCTATGTACTCAATGTTCTTGGATAAGATGGACGAAAGCATGAAAACTAAATACAAAAATTGTCACTAAATTGTGAAAGTCTTTTGTTAGTAAAATAGGCCTAATTTTAAAGCAGGAAAAGAATACCAACATAAGAGAAACTTATCATATAGTATTTACTTTAATCTTGTTATGGAATAGAAAAGAAAAGAAATGCTTTAGCACAATGTTCCTAAATATTTTTCCACTGTCTGGAATTCTTTATGTTTACTCGGATATAAAAATACTTGGTGTCGTTATATAATTCTGTGACAGCAGGACCATTAGATGTTTCCCAATAGTGTTTTGTATTCAAATATATAAAACCTTGTACTTTAGTCAAGCACATGAAGTCATCTTTGATGCATGTTCCACAAGGTTTAGTTATCTTCATCATGACAAAAGTGCAAGTTCCTACTCATCAAAGGTGTATTTTTAGCTATTCAAAGAAAAAGTCACCCATTAAACATAATTATCTATACTACAATGCAAAGAGTGGTTGAGCAATGAAGAATTCTGACAGTACCTGTTTGTAGTAGACTACCATACTGAATGTGAATTATTCTAGAGTACCAAGTTGAACCATTCATAAACCTTGTCATAGATCAAGATGACTTCCTTCTTTTTCTAAGAAAGAGTATACATATATCTATGTTGAAACATATAAAAGTTCTGAAACATTTTAGTAAATCTGCAATAAAGTTCTGTGATACGAAAATATAAACTTCGGAATTCATGCATGTTTCGGCAAAACATGACAGGATGGAGACTGTCAAACTGAAGAGCGCCTCGGGTATTGCCAAGGTATTAGGAGTAGCTCTATGCCTGTCCGGAATCATGACGATCGCCTTCTATGTTGGGCCCAAGATCAATCCCTTGAACCACCACCACCTCTTTAGCCATAAATCGAGCAACTCTAGCGACGCCTCCACGCCTTCAAGCGCCTCATGGGTAAAAGGAACCTTCCTTATGATTACGGCTAATACAACGTGGTCTCTATGGCTTGTTCTACAGGTAAATATTAGGGGTAATTAGACCTGCCCAAGTTGATTTGCGCGTATATTAACTATATGATTTATGAACTCTTGAGTGTTTTCTTATGGATAGGGAATGTTATTAAGAGAGTACTCTTCAAAGGTCCTCCTCACAACTTTCCAGTGTCTCTTTAGCACGATTCAAACTTTCATCGTGGCGATGGTGATGGAGAGGGACCTCTCTCGTTGGAAACTAAGACTGGACATGGGGTTGCTTGCTGTTGCTTACTGCGTAAGTGTTAACAAAACGACACATTATTTTATTCCCTTTTTAATTTTTGCAGTTAAAAGGTTTAGACACATCTACCTATAATTTCCAAGCCATTGTTTGAATTATGCTTTGGTTCTTGTACTTCTACAAGTTCTTGAGCCATGACATGATGCAGCTAGAGGTTACAATTAAGTGTATTACTAATGTGAATTCGATTACGAATCCAAAGAAAAGAAAAAAATCTGAGTCGAATGTGTTTAGAAAAGCTCTCAATTACCAATCACTAAAACGATTTCAATCTGATGATGTTGCAATGACAGGGGTTTGTCATTACCGGCATTACCTTCTACTTACAAGCTTGGTGTATCGAGAAGAAGGGTCCGGTTTTTCAAGCGATGTCCACTCCTCTAGCTCTTGTGTTCACGATAATTTGCTCCTTCTTCATAGGCGAGACTATTCATCTTGGAAGGTAAGATAATTATATACCTATACTCGTGTTCAGGGACTTCGCGTAGATTATTGCTATTGACAGCATAATGCACTTCGGTTTGCAGCATTTTAGGAGGGATTTTGATGGTCGTAGGATTATACAGTGTCCTGTGGGGAAAGAGCAAGGAGGCTACGGTGAAGAACCAGTTGTCAGTCGAAGAAAAAGTATCAACCATTCAAGAGACTGAGCTTTCATCACCCTTCCGATCACCATTTTAACTCGAGAGAAGGAGAATCCTCGTTTGTTTTTTCTTCCATCATGATCCTTTGTATCAATGAATGAGGGGAAGTTCATATCGATCGATACTTATTTGGTTGAGCTTATATTATCTGGACATATAGTGCTTTCTATTATCTAAATTTCTGTTTTTTCTGAATTGTGGTCGCATGAGTGAGTTACAAAAGCCACTTTGAAAATCAGGTATAGCTCATCATATCCGATGTGAACAATGCTATTAAGACTACTCAAAAAGAACTACAACAACTATTGAGATGAGCACTCTCAACTGAAGTTTTAAACACTCTTCACCATCACATTCTCACTTCTCAACGGAAAATGATCAACTGTTTAATGGCAATTCCAAAGAAGAAGAAGAAAAAAACCATGTCGAGGAATTCAAATTACTCATAGTAGCAGTGAAAAATGCAAACATTGCAATGAATTGGATGTGTTATCATGTGTCTACTCTTACATTCAAGTGACATAGAGTAGCACGGAACAATATTTCTTAGATATGGACATCAAGTTTTCAAGATCAACTTGCTCGAGTTTGTATGAGAGAAATGAAAATAACTTCAATTGAATCCATAAAAAACAGAAACCTCCATTACATCATCTCAACCACTTTCAAAAACAACCAAAACCAGTAAGATATTACTATCTGTCATTATACCATTGGACGGACTCACCATTCACCACTGCCACGTGGACGAATTCCTTTCGTGTAACCTCTGATCCAGTTTCAGAGGCTACTTTGGTCTCCTCGTTCCACCCAGGAAGAAATGAGCTTGTGGTTCAGAAATATTGCCAGGTTTAAGAAAACAAAATTCCTTTAAACTCTGAGTTTTAAGTCGAATCAGAGTCTCAAAACCACAAAAGGAGTGGATATCATGCTCAAAAAGTCGTACATTTTAGAAACACACCCTTCATGGTTGTTGTTTAGAAATCAATCACTGGGTTAACAATCGTCCAGTTTCTGTTACGCAAAACCTTGTCAGGCCAAGAAGAAACGGACACCCCAAAAATCAGTGGTGTGTCTTATTATGTCCTTGTTTGTAGAGACTCCAAAATATACTAGGACACGAGATCAGAGTGCCCGTATCTGTCGCAATCGTGCATGTACTATTCACTTGGAATTTACTAACAACTAAGTTACCGACCATAGAAATAGTTGGACTTATAACTCTCTTACAACTGTCTAGGTGACACTTGTTAATTGGATCCCCTCCCCCCGCCCTCCTCTATCCCATCCAATTGGAAATTGCCACCTAGACGGTTGTACGTAGGTTGTAAGCTAAATGGTTGTAATCCTAGCATTGCTCTGATTTGAAATAAAAATGTACAACTCTCTTACAACTGCCTAGGTGACACTTGTTAATTGGATCCCGTCCTCCCACCCACCCTCACCCCTCTATCCCATCCAATTGCAAACTGCCACCTAGACGGTTATAAGTAGCTAGGTTGTAAGCTAACTGGTTGTAAGCCTGGCATTGCTCTGATTTGAAATAAAAATGCTAAGTTTACAACCATTGGACTTATAACTCTCTTACAACCGCCTAGATGACAGTTGTTAATTGGATCCCCTCCTCCCGCCCCCCTCTATCCCATACAATTGGAAACTTCTACATAGACAGTTGTAAGTAGGTTGTAAGCTAAATGGTTGTAATCCTAGCATTGCTCTATTTGAAATGCTCATGTAAGATATATGGAGGTACTTGGGAAAAGAATGGGAAGAGTGCCTCTCATAAATTTGATTGAGCTAGCTTTCGGTTTCAATTATTAGTTGCTGAGTTGCTACACCTAAACAGTGGGCCTATGTAGAAAATGTGTCACGAAAACTGTGGCAAGAAGTAGTGTCGTGGAAAGCTAAAGCAGAATTTTCTATCAGTTGAGTGACCTTTGGTAAACTAAAGATAAACAACATTATGCAAGAAGTAGTACTTCTAGGGTCCAGTATAATATTCGATTTAGATCACCATATTGCCCAAAAGAGAGTTTGGGTCTCGTCCTAACTGTTGACTTGGTCTGACCATTAGATCTCTTTTAGGACTCCATAATATTCGAAATTTGTGTTTAGTTTTAGGGTCTCATATAATATTTGAAATTTGTATTTGTATTTAGGTCTCCATTTTGGACGGTCAACCCAACCGTCAGGACGAGACCCAAACTCTCTTATATATGGTCAATATGGAGACCTAAACACAAATTTTGAATATTATACTAAACCATAAAACTAAATAACCCGTAATTTTAACACCTTTGGGCACTTAGAAAAACATTAAAAAAAAAAATAGGAGGAAAATCCCAAGTTGAAGATCTACAAGAACAACTAAAACAATGATTGAAGAAACAAAGGCTTGGGTGCATTAACAACTAGCAAAAAAAAAAATAGTTTTTAATAGAATTGGAGGACAAAAATCATAGATACTGATAGTTTTGCTTTAAAAAACACCCCAGATATGTAGGCTTTTCTATAAGTGGATCCTGCTTGTTTCTTTTCTGCTTTTTTTCCCCAATAAGCCTTGTCTGGTTTGGATTGGAATATATCCTATCTGTTATAAATTCAGTAGTTCTTTGTACTTGTTTTATGTTCCATCTTTTTAGTATATTTGATGTCAAAAGAGAACAATAAGTCAAGAAAATTAGATTGTTCACATGAAATTTTAGAATTACATTAGAATTTTCATCTCTACTGTTTTTTTTTTAATGTGCAACGCACGTGAACGTAACTAGTATGATCACTAAAATCTCGATAAATGAATGTTCGATAAATTTTTTGAATTTTTGAATTTTTATTTAATATTTATTGGAGAATATACATACCGCTTGAACGACTCATTTTTGAAGTGTTTCTAAGCCGCATTATATATATAAAACCACGTGCATTGCACATAAAATAATTTTTTTCTAACCTTATCAAAATGTAATTTAATTATTTAAATTTTAATTAAGATTTATTTTATATATATATTTATATTTTAATTAAGCTTTATAGAAATTTAATTTAAATTTAATTATAACTTGTTATCGATATATGTGAATAAAAGAGAGAGTACTCGGTTATGCGGAAGAAAAATAAAAAAGAGGGTACTCGGTTGTGCAGAAGAGGCGAGAAAGTTTAAATATTTATCTTCTGTAATTTTTTAAAAAATAAAATGGTCCATGATGTTGGAGTCCAGTCTGGATTTGGTAATAGCATATTTATGGAGTCAAAATTTGATTAAATATTTGATTTAATTTAATTTGGATGTCCATAATTAGTGCTGGGCTATTTATATATAATAGGATTCTTATTTGATGGTTTCTTATTTAAGAGATCCTATTATAATCTAAAATAAGATGTTGATGGGCTATTTTAGGTGTAGTAGGATTCCTATTTGAGGGCTTCCTATTTAAGAAATCATATTATGACCTAAAATAGGTTTTTCTCATCCTATATATATATGGGGTGAGGGTGGAGGCACAAAGCACAGCACAAAAGTGGAGATTCAAGGTGCTCGTCCACATAAATCTAAGAGAAAGTTTCGCACTTTGTGCTTAGGACTTCGCCATCCAAGACAGAAGGAAGAAGAGATCTAATCGAGGGGTCGTCAACTAGGTTAGGAAGATTTCTACGGGTTGGTGAGCGATTTCAATTGTAATCTTTCTTTTCTTCTTGAGTGTGGTGAGGAGGTTGAACCTATTAGGGCAAATGGTTCAACATTAGTTTTTGTCAATCTTGTAATTTTATCTGAGTTATAGAGATTGGAATTTGTCCAGGTGACGTAGTCACCGCCATATACTTGTCTTTATCTGTGCTTGGTGTCCGTAAGACGGGGGTTGGTTATTGTCACGACCCGCACCCAGTGAAAGGGCACGAGAAGTGAATATGCCCAGCCTACGCCGCAGTGTCGGCGATAAAACGCTGTCCTGAGTCACAGTATCTAACACAGTCTAGAATAAGCTCCGAATAGAGAATAAATAATAAGTAACTCAATCACAATACTAAGATGGAATAGAAGAATGAGTCTCAAGAGAGTCACAGATATAAATAAAAGTCTAGGTGTAAACCACCAGAACAAAACTCAAGTACAACTCATAAAGTCTCAAATAGAAAGACAATAAAATACTAAGTCTCAACTAGACTATGGCAAGTCCTCAGCGACTGCTGGATCCGACTGAGGGTCCACGTCACCGGTGTCATCTAAACCAATGCCATAATAAGTAGGACAGTACTCCTCATCATCACCTATAAAATTTTCAACATGCCCAGTCAGGACGGAACGAGCACATATCTCTCACAACAGTTCATATCAGGAATGGACATATAAAGCAAGCTATAGAAAACTATACATGAATTACTGTAAAGAAAATCAACAAGAGAGAGAATATAAAATAAGATATAATATGATAATAGAGAAATGTAACCTTCTACGTGATTCAGAGCATGAATTGGTTATGTAAACGGTTTGGGTTGCACATGGATACAGCTATGGAGTGCACATGGATACCTACTGGAGATAATGATCACATAACCAACTACACTCTACCTGCCCCCAATCAATACACAAGGATCAATGCATGTTATGTTATTGCACATGGATAACAACTACTTTATACATGGGACTCATATGGTCATGAGTGTACATGAATAACACATGAGTGCACATGGATAAATATGAATACATGGAGTACATGATGGCCATGATAAAGTACATGAATATGATATACTCGATGTATTCGAGAGGATAACATCGCATGAAAAGATCCATAGGGTACTAATCCGTGTGAACATCGTGTCAGCATCAAGTATACTAGTCTATAACAAGAGAACATATCCAAAGAAGTATGAAAAGATCAGAGAATATACTCGCCTGGCAAACTGAACTGCTGATGATGAAGTGTAGCTAGACTGGGGAAATATAAACCTATTTAAAGTATACACATGTCACAACCAAGTCTAAAATATCAAAAGAAATAGCTACAATGCAAGACTACATGCTTCTAGGTCCATTTTGGTCAAAGTCAACCCTCGGTCAACTCTGGTCAAACCTGGTCAACGCTAGTCTAACCTGGTCAAACCTTGGTCAACTAGTCCGTCTACTAATTTCTAGGTCATACACAAAATTCTAGGTCATTTGGAGTTCATTTGAGTTGAATTGGATCAAGTTTGACCCAAAGTTGACTTTTGTCAATTTGGTCAACTTGTCGGCCAATTCGACTAAACTAGGCTCAAAATGACAAACCAAATCTGTCCTAGGACTCCTATAGTCATATACACAACTACAATCTATTCTAAGAGAATTATCAAGCATAAATATCTATATACATATAGGTATATACACACATGTGTATATACAATACAAATCAAACTTTAATTCTAACAAATGATGGTGTGTGTGTGTGTGTGTCATGGAGCTTACTGAAATGAGGGTCAAATCTGAGATTAAAATCAGCGAACACAACCATGGTATATCACAATTTAATATAATATTTTATACATATATACAAAATAAGAAACTACATATATATATATATATATATATATATATATATATATATATATATATATATATATATATATATATATATATATATATATATATATACCTATATATACAAATGCTACAAAGGAAGAATAACCAGTGGTTTTTGAAATAGGTTTAGTGAATCCAAATCTGGAATTAAAACCATCTCGACCCATTCTCAACATGTATACATTAGCAATGGATTTCAACGGAGTTATATATATATATATATATATATATATATATATACATATATATATATATATACATATATATATATATATATATAATATATATATATATATATATATATATATATATATATATATATATATATATATGTATACATAGCTATATATAGAAAAGTGCAAATACACATAATTGATAAGAAAATATGAAATAAACCCAAGTGTTGGTTCCCACAAATCCGAAAACTCATATACGTACTGAAAACTCAGATTTTATAAGCTAAGAAGCTGGAAATCAAAATATCGCATTTAAACTCAAAATTCAATTTAATGAAAAACATGTTTTCTACCCAACGACCCAAAATGCAAAATACACCAAATGAACCAGCAAAACTCGGCATACACGTTGGTCTCGACCCACGTGATGCGCTCGTATACTCTCTGGTTCGAAATCGTGTCCGTGTCGTGTCCACAGAACGCGTATCGGAAATTTCTGATACAGCGTGAAAACGCGTGCGTTCTCGCTCGATTGAGCGCCGCACACACAACGAAAAGTCCCGTGCTTGTGCATGTAGCTGGGGGGTCCTGGGGTAGGTCTAGGACACAGTGACATGGTGACACACTGCGCCAAAGCGACGCACGCAGCCCGCACCTGCACGCGGCCTGCTGCGCGAGCGCGCGCCCTCGTGCGCGCGGTTCTGTCCTCGTGGCTCGCTCGTCGGGCCATGCCACGACTCGAGGTTCGTCCCTCGGGTAGTCTAGGTATAGTTCGACGTGTTCCAGGTCCTGGAATGGGTCTTCGTTGCGTCGTGTGCGCGCACGAAGTCCGTTTCAGCGACAAAAAATAGGCTGAATGCACAGTGCGGCTGAGCGGTGCACGCGTGATTTCTCCGCGCTCGCTCAACGAAAAGCCGTGAAATTTTACGAGCATGGGGCAGAGGTTTCCCCCACGTGCTCAAGAAATTTCACACGAAAATACAGCCTGTGCATCAAGATACAACGCGCGGACAACAGGGCTCGCACGGCCTCGTGCACGGGATCCGTGCACGTGCGTCCGACGCCCGAAACGCCGCTGCTACGTTGTCAAAACCAAATCCGTCATCACAAAAGTTTATCAAAATATTATTATCTAAACATCCATGAAGACAGAATCAAAAAAAGTAACTTTCTATCCTAAGCGGCATTTCGTCGAACACGTGCCGTAAAGGACCGACACGTGTCCGATACCGCCATCAAACGAAGTCAAAATCTAACCAAATTTCATGGACAAGTCTAGGGAACCTATATGGATGTAAAATTGAGAGAAATTCCAGATTTACAATGGTGGATTAGGGTTTACCTATTGAGTGTCAAAAACTCAATGAATGGACCCCCTCGGTTGTCGTGTCGGTCGATTTTCCTCAAGCAAAAGCCTCTGCCTCCTCTCTAGAAATGCTCCAGCAGATTCTCCTCTCCTCGACGAGGGTAACGGAGTTCGTTTGGGAAGAAACGGACTCTGGATGAAGGAAAAAGGAGTTTTGGAGAAGGGGATCTATTAGGGTTTCCTTGTGGAGGCTCAAAACTTCACAAATGAATGCAAGGGGGAGGGGGTACTGCTGTTGGGCGGCCAAGGGGGTCTCTAGGGTTAGTGTTACACTTGGGCCAACTCATTCTCAAGTAGAAATGGGCCCAAGTCAAAAAGGCTTAAAGGCTAGCATACAAAAAGGTTAAGGAAATCAATTAAAACCTTAAAATACACTCAAGCCTAAAATAAATTCTAAAAATAAAAATACTAATTCTAAGGCATGGTTAGGCCCCTATACAATGTCCACTAAGGTTAAACCGGTTGCTAGCACAACACAAGTCAACATATCTAGAAAATCACAAAATGGCCAAAATGGCTAAAAGACTAAAATCATCTAAACCACTCCAAAAATAGAGATTAAATCTAAATAAAATTTTAAAAACAAAATGTGAATTTTAATTACATTATTAGGCTTCCAGTGATGGTTGACTAAGGTCAAACTACCAAGTCACCAGTCTACAATCAATCAAATCACACTGCAATCAATCTAATTAATAAATAGATAAAATTCAAATAAAAATCATAAAAATTCAAATAAATCACAATTACTAAAATACCCTTAAAATTGAAAAGTGAGTATGACAAATCTACCCTCCTTAAAATAATTTTGTACTCGAAATTAAGATGATCCTACTCCTTCTAGGTCAAAATCTCCAACAATCATGGTCTTAAGAAAACTTATCTAAATTATACAGTTGGAAAGATATCATACATGATTATGGCAGGTAATCAGTCTGGGGTCTCATCTAGCCACTATAGTCATATTAGATCAAAAGTAGTCATAAGGTATCAAGCATACAAACATTATGGTAGGGTACAGTAATCATCAAGATAGGATAAGGTATGGGTCAAGAACTCACCTCTACTAGGTCTGGTAGCTGGAACTCTCTTCCGGAGGTAGGCCTCGACTAGGGGCAAGTGTAGTAGGACAGTCTCGTATCTTGTGTGCAGCTGACCCACAAAATAGGCATAATCCTAGTCTCTTCCTACAGTCCTTCCATACGTGCCCAAGCTTCTTACAGAAAGTATAGGTAGGCACCCACTCAACTGGTCTCTGCTGGACAGGAATCTGAACTGGATAGGCTGGTCTAGGCTGAAAGCCTGGGTACTCCTGAGGCTCTGGGTATAAACTGCTCCTCGCTCTCCTGGGACTAGGCTCCTCCCTCGAATTCATGTAATCCCACAACAGTTGAAAACTGAGACTCTGCTCTCTCATAAGCTCAGCCTGAAGTCTATGTACCTCCTGCACATCCTGAAGGAGTCTATAAATATGAGCCCCATTGGAAATGGCATGGGGTACCACTCCAGGAGGCAAAAGAAGGCCCTCAGTCTCCGGCTGAACTACAGTCCTCTCCTGGAGGATAGGAGATGGAGAAAAATTCTCCGGTGAGGCTGCTAACACCTTCTGAGCAATAGAAGGGAAAAGTACAATCTCGATCTCTTCCGAAATTGCAGCTGTGTACTGGGGACAAACTCTGGTCATGGGTGCCATTCTGGAAAAGATAAGGAAAAATAATAAATCATCAGGTTGTAAGACAATCTATCATCCTATACAAATACTGGTGATAAAAAAAACAACTGAAATTAACCATAAAGCGTTAATATTCTAAAGATGATCAAAATCGAAAGTTTAAAGCACGACTGTCAATAACACTGAAATCCAAGCACACTAATATATACATTTATAAGAAATTTTAGTCTCGATATGATCTAAGTTGATCAAATCCAGGATGAATCGAGGTTTGGGCAAGATGGAGAACGAGGTCATTGAAGTTTGAGCATGAGTATCCAAGATTTGGAAATCCATGTCACATTTGAATTAATTCAATTGAATAAGGTTCCAAACATTGGATGATAAGGGAATGACCAAGTCGACTGGTCGCGATCAAGGGTTTAGAATTCAACACTATTGAAATCCTAGAGAAAACTGCGAGGATATAGAAATAAGTCAATTTCCTCCTTTTGATGAGGAAGCTAAATGTGATACCTTGAGTTGACCTATTAAGTACAGTGCCTTGTCTTTCTGAAATATGTGAAAGACAAAAGCAAAAAGAGTTCAAAGACGATGCTATTGAGTACAATACGTGGTTCATAGATGACGAAGATAATTCAAGAAGAATTGCCAAAGCTGTCGTGGATGAGACTCTAGGACAAGTTTAACTATGCCTCTATCCACGTAGAGTAATATATGAAAGCGAACCAAAGTGCAATAGGTTGATCAGACCATCATACACCGGTTCTGATTAGACAATATGTTAGTGGGTCGACCCAATAAAATATGTCATGGTCAAGCTCGAAAAAAAGATAAGCTTGCAAAACTAAGGCTAAATTAGCAACATAAGGTAGTCAAAATATAAGTAAGGGAGGTAATGATGAAGAAGAAAAAAAAAGTCCAAGATCCTTAACTAAGCTGGTCAAGCAATCAAGATAAGGTACAAGGTTAAGCATTTAAGGAAACAAGAACACCATTCCATGTCGGGTCGAAAGAATTGAGTCATGGTTGGATCTCGAATTTAAGTTAGAAAGTATTTTAGTATCATGGTAAGGAACGTCAAAGAATCTAAAATAGAAGGTAAGGGTTCAAGAGGTGACAACTAATACAAAAATAAAGAAAATCAAGTTGAAGCATGAAACAAATTTAATTAAGAATCCAGTAAAATAATTTAGGGACACAGTTCTATAGGCGAATACTGTTAAGGAACGATCAAATACAAACGGTTAGAAAGTCACAATAAAAAATCTAGGTTTGAGGAAAGGTTGAGTAAGTCAAGATTGAGATACAGTCACATAGTTTGGCAGACGACTAACAACACTTGAGTATATACTACTATCATAGTCATGAGTGGTATGGCAATTAGTGTGGAACACTTCTATCTCATTAAGGTTACCTTGGTGGCCTACCATTACATTCTTTTAAATTTTTTTTTCAAAATAACTACCTCAATTTGTATTCACTCTAAGCCATCCAATCTAATCATGACTAACATTTAAATCCTTTTCATAAATCTCATAGTAACTTTTATCACGTTACTACTAACATTTCCAAAATTTAACATTTCAATCCAACTTTAAACTCCAGAGTTAATGAATCATGAATCCATAAAATTCTATATCACTTCATAACTTAAAAAAAAAAACTCCCTATTGTCTCAAATAATCCTCAAAATAGACACTTAGCTTATCACGACAATCTAGCATTTACAGCTCAGTATTTTAACGCGCTTATCAACCATAATTTCTCTTTCTAAGTCATTGAAACATAATCACTACTTCTTAAACCAAAATTTGAATAGATTTTTAAATCTTCAATCAATTGACACGATTCCAAATTTGAGAATTTTTTTTCCAAAACAATCGTTTTCATATCTTTCCGATCTTTTAAACCAATTTTTTATATCATTGTTTCCACTTAAATTTGAAATTCAATAAACATATACAATGCAACTTGTACGACTCAATTTAATAGTTCATACTGCCACCCCCTTTTTTTTGGATCATTATCAAACCAATCTATATACGTTCAAAGATGTATAATCATAATCCAATAATTCATGAATCACATCAATTCCTGAAATTGATTTATATAGATTCTAACTATTTTCCTCCAGTACCAAAATATAATTTTATAATCCACTGGTGATTACTACTTAGAATCTCAAGATAAATTTCCTTGGTAATATCCAACTTACAAACTACTGATCATTAAATCATCCTTTTAGAAAAAAGCTCTTATAACTTAGTCAAAGTATCCGTGTATTCCAATTCCTTAATGTAATCCTTCTAGCCATGTATTTGACCAATGAGTATATAGCAGTGTAGCCATCTTTCTAACCATTATTAAACACAAGAAAGTAAGGGTATTGGTGAAAAGAGTTCAAACAAGATACAAGAATCAAGGGAGGAAGGTGGACTAAGTAAGGGAAAGGGAATCTAAATCGAAGCTCACAATGAGATTCTCAAGGGTCGTCCCAGGAATCTCTCAGGAAATTCTAATAGTAATTGAGTATCCTCTCATTCTAACACTTTACTTCCTATACTCTATAACAGGCTCGTAGTAACACAACTTAATTGCCGTACTACCACGACATCGCACTAATGCGAATATGGTCCTACATGGACCAGAGAGATAAAATCGTGTCTCCTTAACTATCTTGAAGATAGATCAAATAAGGGATCAATTACTGAGAATAAGCGAAGTCATCAAAGGAGGACAGTTGTTTTCAAAAGGAGACAATTAACAGCAAGAATTGATAAGAGTTTTCCTAATGTAATTGAGTACCTTAACTTATATCTTATATCCTACTGCAGGCTATAATGATACTCTAGTTCGAGTACCACTACAAATCACACTAGTTGTGATTGGACAGACCTGCATGGGCCACCACTAAAAATGTGTCACGACTAGCACCCAGTGAAAGGATACGAGAAGTGAATACGCCCAGCCTACGCCGCAGTGTCGGCGGTAGAACGCTGTCCTGAGTCACAGTATCTAACACAGTCTAGAATAAGCTCCAAATGGAGAGTAAATAATAAGTAACTCAATCACAATACTAAGATGGAATAGAAGAATGAGTCTCAAGAGAGTCACAGATATAAATAAAAGTCTAGGTGTAAACCACCAGAACAAAACTCAAGTACAACTCATAAAGTCTCAAATAGAAAGACAATAAAATACTAAGTCTCAACTAGACTATGGGCAAGTCCTCAGAGACTGCTGGATCCTTCTGAGGGTCCACGTCACCGGTGTCATCTAAACCAATGCCATAAAAAGTAGGACAGTACTCCTCATCATCACCTGTAAAATTTTCAACATGCCCAGTCAGGACGGAACGAGCACATATCTCTCGCAACAGTTCATATCAGGAATGGACAAATAAAACAAGCTATAGAAAACTATACATGAATCGCTGTAAAGGAAATCAATAAGAGAGAGAATATATAAAATGAGATATAATATGATAATAGAGAAATGTAACCTTCTACGTGATTCAGAGCACGAATTGGTTATGTAAACGGTTTGGGTTGCACATGGATACAGCTATGGAGTGCACATGGATACCTACTGGGGATAATGATCACATAACCAACTACACTCTCCCTGTCCCCAATCAATATACAAGGATCAATGCATGTTATGTTATTGCACATGGATAACAACTACTTTATACATGGGGCTCATATGGTCATGAGTGTACATGAATAACATATGAGTGCACATGGATAAATATGAATACATGGAGTACATGATGGCCATGATAAAGTACATGAATATGATATACTCGATGTATCCGAGGGGATAACATCGCATGAAAAGATCCATAGGGTACTAATCCGTGTGAACATCGTGTCAGCATCAAGTATACTAGTCTATAACAAGAGAACATATCCAAAGAAGTATGAAAAGATCAGAGAATGTACTCGCCTGGCAAACTGAACTGCTGATGATAAAGTGTAGCTAGACTGGGGAAATATAAACCTATTTAAAGTATACACATGTCACAACCAAGTCTAAAATATCAAAAGAAATAGCTACAATATAAGACTACATGCTTCTAGGTCCATTTTGGTCAAAGTCAACCCTCGGTCAACTCTGGTCAAACTTGGTCAAACCTTGGTCAACTAGTCCATCTAATTTCTAGGTCATACACAAAATTCTAGGTCATTTGGAGTTCGTTTGAGTTGAATTGGATCAAGTTTGACCCAAAGTTGACTTTTGTCAATTTGGTCAACTTGTCGGCCAATTCGACTAAACTAGGCTCAAAATGACAAACCAAATCTGTCCTAGGACTCCTATAGTCATATACACAACTACAATCTATTCTAAGAGAATTATCAAGCATAAATATCTATATACATATAGGTATATATACACATGTGTATATAAAATACAAATCAAACCTTAATTCTAACAAATGTTGGTGTGTGTGTGTCCTGGAGCTTACTGAAATGAGGGTCAAATCTGAGATTAAAAACAGCGAACACAACCATGGTATATCACAATTTAATATAATATTTTATACATATATACAAAATAAGAAACTACATATATATATACCTATATATACAAATGCTACAAAGGAAGAATAACTAATGGTTTTTGAAATAGGTTTAGTGAATCCAAATCTGGAATTAAAACCATGTCGACCCATTCTCAACATGTATACATTAGCAATGCGTTTCAACGGGATTATATATATATATATATATATATATATATATATATATATATATATATATATATATATATATATATATATATATATATATATATATATAAGTGCAAATACTCATAATTGATAAGAAAATATGAAATAAACCCAAGTGTTGGTTCCCACAAATCCGAAAACTCATATACGTACTGAAAACTCAGATTTTATAAGCTAAGAAGCTGGAAATCAAAATATCGCATTTAAACTCAAAATTCAATTTAAAGAAAAATCCGTTTTCTACCCAACGACCCAAAATGCAAAATACACCAAATGAACCCACAAAACTCGGCATACACGTTGGTCTCGACCCACGTGATGTGCTCGTATACTCTCGGGTTCGAAATCGTGTCCGTGTCGTGTCCACAGAATGCGTATCGGAAATTTTCGATATCGCGTGACAACGCGTGCGTTCTCGCTCGATTGAGCGCCGCACACACAACGAAAAGCCCCGCGCTGTGCACGTAGCTGGGGGGGTCCTGGGGTAGGTCTAGGACACGGTGACACGGTGACATGCTGCGCCAAAGCGATGCACGCACCCGCACCCGCGCGCCCTAGTGCGCGCGGTTCCGTCCTCGTGGCTCGCTCGTCGGGCCACGCCGCGACTCGGGGTTCGTTCCTCGGGTAGTCTAGGTATCGATCGACGTGTTCCTGGTCCTGGAATGGGTCTTCATTGCGTCGTGTGCGCGTACGAAGTCCGTTTCAGCGACAAAAAATAGGCTGAATGCACAGTGCGGCTGAGCGGTGCACGCGCGATTTCTCCTCGCTCGCTCAACAAAAAGCCGTGAAATTTTACGAGCATGGGGGCAGAGGTTGCCCCCACGTTCTCAAGAAATTTCATGCAAAAATATGGCCTGTGCATCGATATACAACGTGCGGACAGCAGGGCTCGCACGGCCTCGTGCACGGGATCCGTGCACGTGCGTCTGACGCCCGAAACGTCGCTGCAACGTTGTCAAAACCAAATCCGTCTTCACAAAAGTTTATCAAAATATTATTATCTAAACATCCATGAAGACAGAATCAAAAAATAGTAACTTGTACGACTGAGCGACATTTCGTCGAACACGTGCCGTAAAGGACCGACACCTATCCGATACCGCCATCAAACGAAGTCAAAATCTAACCAAATTTCGTGGGTAAGTCTAGAGAAGCTATATGGATGCAAAAATAAGAGAAATTCCATATTTACAATGGTGGATTAGGGTTTACCTATTGAGTGTCAAAAACTCAATGAATGGAGCCCCACGGTTGTCGTGTCGGCCGATTTCCCTCAAGCAAAAGCCTCCACCTCCTCGCTAGAAATGCTCCAGCAGATTCTCATCTCCTCGATGAGTGTAACGGAGTTCGTTTGGGAAGAAACGGACTCCGGATGAAGGAAAAAGGAGTTTTGGAGAAGGGGATCTATTAGGGTTTCCTTGTGGAGGCTAAAAACTTCACAAATGAATGCAAGGAGGAGGGGGTACTGCTGTTGGGCGGCCAAGGGGTCTCTAGGGTTAGGGTTACAATTGGGCCAACTCATTCTCAAGTAGAAATGGGACCAAGTCAAAAAGGCTTAAAGGTTAGCATGCAAAAAAGGTTAAGGAAATCAATTAAAACCTTAAAATACACTCAAGCCTAAAGTAAATTCTAAAAATAAAAAATAATAATTCTAAGGTATGGTTAGGCCCCTATACAATGTCCACTAAGGTTAAACCGGTTGCTAGCACAACACAAGTCAACATATCTAGAAAATCACAAAAAGGCCAAAATGGCTAAAAGACTAAAATCATCTAAACCACTCCAAAAATAGAGATTAAATCTAAATAAATTTTTGAAAACAAAATGTGAATTTTAATTACATTATTAGGCTTCCAGTGAAGGTTGACTAAGGTCAAACTACCAAGTCACCAGTCTACAATCAATCAAATCACACTGCAATCAATCTAATTAATAAATAGATAAAATTCAAATAAAAATCATAAAAATTCAAATAAATCACAATTACTAAAATACTCTTGAAATTAAAAAGTGAGTGTGACAGTTATTTCAGGTGGGTTGGCATAAGTTTTCACTGCGACAACGTCTCAAACCCGGTATCGGAGCGCAAGAGGGCGTATTTGATTCCCAACATTTGGTATCAGAGCTTTGGTGGTTCTGGCAACCATGTCTACGGAGCAGATGAACACTCGTATGATCACCCTCACAGGAGAAAACTGGGCAATTTGGAAGCCAATGATGGAGGATCTACTCTGGTGCAAGGACTTGCATGGTCCGTTGGAGGACGACAATACAAAGCCAATGGACAAAACTACTGAAGACTGAAAATGACTGGATCGGAAGGTCGTTGGATTCATCCGCCAATGGTTGGATGATTCGGTGTTTCACCACGTGTCTATGGAGAGTTCAGCAAAAGCATTGTGGGAGAAGCTGCATTCAATGTATGAAAGGAAGACGGCTGGCAACAAGGCATTTCTTATTCACCAACTCGTTAACTCGGAGTACACTGAGGGTGCCCCAGTGGAACAACACATGAACGAGGTTCAGGGTATCATCAATCAGCTGTCTGCGATGAAGATGATGATTGATGATAAGCTTCAGTCCCTACTGCTCTTGAGTTCTTTGTCGGAAAGCTGGGAGACGTTGGTGGTGTCGGTGAGCAACTCCGTGCCTGATGGAGTTGTCACGATGGAGGCAGTCAAAAGTAGCTTATTGAATGAGGATGTTCGACGCAAGCAAGTGGAATCGTCACAGGAGTCCGCTCTGGTGACTTCCTACGGGAAGGGAAGACTCAATTTACTGACGAGGACATGAGAGAGTTCTCGGAATCTTGCAATTGTGGACCGCAAGGAGGGTTGCTATCACTGTGACGAAAGGGGTCATATCAAGAGGAACTGCATGAATCTCAAAGCTGAGAAGGCAAAAGGCAAGGACGATCAGGAGGATCTCACAGCAATGGAAGATGTCATCATCGCAGCAACCGACACAGAAGAATCTTATGGCATGTGTCATGACGGCGACTAGGTCATAGCCACGGGGGCGTCATATCATGCCACTCCACATAGGAGGATCTTCACGTCATGCCACGGCGGCATGTTTGGACGTGTGAAGATGGGCGATAAGGGGACAGCTGCAGTTGTAGGCATCGGTAATGTGCACTTGACAACGCAGCTCGATGAGAAGCTCATTTTTAAGGGAGTGCGACATGTTCCGAGTTTGTGCTACAACTTAATTTCGGTATGGAGGCAGGCATATGATGGCTGTTGCAGTCTGTTTGGGGACAAAGATTGGACGCTTGCGAAGGGTTCCCAACAGCTGTCTCGGAAAGATTTTGTTGTGGCATGTACAGGCTCAAGTCGCCGAGCTGTACAGGTAGGCCACAGACACCTGATGGAGGCTCGAGGGGTGCTCGACAGGAGGTGGATCATCTAGAACTTACTGAGGATGGACTTCTATGTGCTTTGAGGGATACGAGAATTCGGTTCTTCGAGACAAATCGACGAATTATGGTGAGTCAAAGATTGAGGGTCAGTCTGTCGATCCCATGATAGCTGGTCGTTCTCCAGGTAGGGGTTGCTCTACGGATCCAGTTTTGACGACGGGTGGTTTGCCAAAGCTTTACGGAGCGACATCGATTTCAGCAGTTCGAAGCCAGGAAGGAGATCATGGTTCGCAGCAAACTTAATCTGAGGCGGAAGCATCATCATTCATAAAGTTTAGGGGGATCTGTGGGTCATCGACGACATGCACAGTTCGTGATGTTCTGCTCGAGGACGCATGTGTATGGGGGAGCTTCAAGTTCAGACACGAAGGTAGGAAGGTCCAGGAGTTCGAATCTCAAGAGGACTGCACCGTCTTCTTGGTTGGGCCAGCCAAGGATAAAGAAACTCATTGGAACGTTAACACTTTCCGGTGGAAGACAGAAGTCGGGGACATGTAGCCGAGACTTACGGTAAGGCTGATCGTCAAGGACTTCGGTCTTGATCGTGTTATTGATATCAGCAGGATCCCAGTGGTACAAGAGGTGCTACGCATGGCAGCTAGTGTCACGCCCCACTCCCGTAGAAGCGATCGTCCTCGCTAAGGCGTGATACCGCACGAGCCTAGATTGCGCTCGTGCAAGGTGGATTCCATAACGGCCGATTCCAGCGGCTGCGATGGGGTCGTCGCACAGAAGTCCCAAGCAGAGACATTGAATAATAGCAGCAGAATTTAGAACGAAACACAAGTCAATTCAAAAGAAGCTCTTTATTGATATTGAAATAAAGGTTACAATGGGCGCAAGGCCAAGATTACAAGTCTCTCAAGCTCACTCTTCTCACATTATAAGTCACTTAGCTCTCTCTCATCTCTCAATTACAAGTCTTGAGCCAGCGAAAGCTTCGGAAGGCGACGTCCATACATTATGTCCCGTATAAGTCTTTACTCCATGCGGCCGCACGCTTTGAATCGCCAAGGAACTCTATGCCTCGACGCATCCAAGTGAGCTCTGCGCCACGAGCTTCTACCTGTGCCTGCACATGAAAACTATATGGGTGTCAGTACTCAACTGTACTGGTGGAATGAGCTTCTCGCCCACCCATACAAACCCAACACGTTTGATTTACTTTGTGCAACGTAGTCACTTATTATCAATTGTCTTTCTAGTCTTGCCGTAGGATTATTTTAGGACCGACACCTTGGCCTATTTCATGTTTCAAGACCATCCCGTGCTTGCAACATTCAACGTTAACCTATCAAGTCGTGTTTTCCTTATAGCACCTAATCAGAGAGGCAACTACGCGATAAGGCTCCATTTCCATGTGATCGTGCTAGGAACCATCGTGCCGTGCCTCGCAACTCAGGGTGACTAAACCATATTGCTGCATCGCGGCCCTTGCTACTTTGATCATCAACTGACCCAATCAAGACTTCTGAATATTAGTGTCACTCAACCAACTTTGCCTTGCGGCGGTTTTCCATCTTAAACTCAAACAACTCAACCAACTTATATGCCGACAACTCAAGACTTGACGCCACATCTCGTGCCGAAGCACGACGCTTATGTTGAAACCCAATCTTAGGCCCAAACTGTGTTCTAACTGTACACACCTTCAACTCGACTCAATCCAAAGGCATATATGCGGATAGCCGCTATTTTGCCGATATCTATATGAACTTGGCCACTAGCATCACAAGCTATACCTTGACGTATAGTTTTGTTAATCGGGGTCCTTTTGACGCAAGTAGCTAGCTCCGTCGCAAGTCTCCGCTTAACCTCTGTTGAAACCTTATACACGACTATACCCTGTTTCCTCCTAGGCCGAGTCGGTCCTATGGCCCAGGGTTGCCGCTCGAGGATTCATCGCCTTTGTCGATAAGTTATCAAATGACCATGCAAGACTCGACACAAACTGACGTCTCACACAGTCATTCCTCTACCAATGTTATCATCTCTATCAAAACCAAGACTTCTATCCTTGAGACCCCTCGACGACCCACGGTCGTGAGCATTCCTTCCTTGAGACCCTTCGCCGACACACGGTCTTGAGCATTTCCTTTCTTATTATCCTATTATTTGGTTCAACTCATGAATGCCTATTTGATATCCCTTTCTCAAAACTCACTTTGAATCACTTATAGTCCTTGCCTTAAACACTAAGTCCGTGCATCGTGCCTTAAGCCAATCGTGCTCTACGCGACACTCCTGTCCAAGTCGACGGACCTTGAGATCGTAGGACTACTTAACTTGACAAACTGCGAAGGAGCGGGACAGTGCTTGTAATGTCTTAGGTCGACCGACATAACTTTGCCTAACTTAACTTCGCAACAACTTAACGAGCAAAAGCTGCGTCAAGCTTTGCCTTAACGGATCGTGCCGTACACGCATCCAACTTGAACGACCAAGTCACTCTGGTGCCTAGACTTAGGTCACAAGCCGCTCAACGCAACTAAATCCATGGGCAAGTCAGGGCTATGCCAAGCCTTGGACGACGGGACCGTGCATGCTTTATGAAGCATTCATGCGGGCGACGCCTATGACTTAGGCTACGATCATAACTTTGCCTACTCAACCAACTCTAAGCCGACCGTTGGACCTTTCCATATTCTAACTCATTTCGACCCATCGGAATTATTCCCTTAGCTATGTGGATTCGTCTCTTTTATTATTAAGCCTACTTGTGCAAGTTAAAAATATGCGCTTTATTATGTGAATGCAAAGATGAGGAGAGTTCACCGAAACTACCCCACCTGAGCGAGCGGTCGCCTCGATCGAGCGATATCTTCGAGCAGCCGTTGCAAGGCTAAGGCCAAACGCCGTCGGCGTTTCGATTCCTCCGATTGACTGAGCGGAACGGGGCACTACAGCTAGCATCGACGTGACGGTCGAGGATCTGGAGATGAAGAAAGATGCAAAGCAGCTCGAGGGATCGAAGATCAGTGGCATTGGGGAGCAGGAACTCTGTCGCATGACGACGGGCATGGAGTCCAGTTGAGGAGCCATGGGGTCAACACCCTCTCATCAGACTGGAGGGGGAGATTGTTGGAGTCCAGTCTGGATTTGGTAATAGCATATTTATGGAGTCTAAATCTGATTAAATATTTGATTTAATTTAATTTGGATGTCCATAATTAGTGTTGGGCTATTTTAGATATAAGATTAAATATTTGATTTAATTTAATTTGGATGTCCATAATTAGTGCTGGGCTATTTTAGATATAATAGGATTCTTATTTGATGGTTTCCTAATTAAGAGATCCTATTATAATCTAAAATAGGATGTTGGTAGACTATTTTAGGTGTAGTAGGATTCTTATTTGAGGGCTTCCTATTTAAGAAATCATATTATGACCTAAAATAGGTTTTTCTCATCCTATATATATGGGGTGAGGGTGGAGGCACAAAGCACAAAAGTGGAGATTCGAGGTGCTCGTCCACAGAAAATCTAAGAGAAAGTTTCATACTTTGCTCTTAGTACTTCGCCATCCAAGACAGAAGGAAGAAGAGATCTAATCGAGGGGTCGTCAACTTCAGTTAGGGAGATTGCTACGGGTTGGTGAGCGATTTCAATTGAAATATTTCTTTTCTTCTTGAGTGTGGTGAAGGGGTTGAACCTATTAGGACAAAGGGTTCAACATTAGTTTTTGTCAATCTTGTAATTTCATCTGAGTTATAGAGATTGGAATTTATCCAGGTGACGTAGTCACCGCCATATACTTGTCTTTATCTGTGCTTGGTGTCCGTTAGATGGGGTTTGGTTATTTCAGGTGGGTTGGTCTAAGTTTCCGCTGCGGCAACGTCTTAGACACGGTTTTGGAGCGCAAGAGAGCGTATCTGATTCCCAACACATGATATACATACGGCTTAGACGATTTTGTGCCGTTTCGAAGCCCCTTTATATATATATTCACGTGCTTTGCACGTTAAAAAAAAATCAATGATAGTATTATTAAAGTATATAAAATTTTAAATTATATTACAATATTTTAAATATAATTTGCTATGATTTTTTTTTTAATTCTGGATATGTGTTTAATTAGATAATATTTTGTATTTAGTTTAAACATAATTTTAATTTTAAATATATTCTAGTATTTGGTGGTTTTAGTTTTTTTACGTGAGGAGAGAGCGTGCCGTTATCCACACAGAATACAGTTAACTTTAAAATATTATTCTATTTTTTTCAAAAAAAAATGGTTGATGATATACACGGATTAGACGGCTCAATCTGGAGCCGTTTTAATGTCCCTTTATATATATATATATATATATATATATATATATATATATATATATATATATATATATATATATATATATATATATATATATATATATATATATTGTTAATTTAATTTATAATTTTGATTCTAATATATCTAAAGATTTAATGCAAGGAAAATTTAAATAACAACCTTCTTTTATAAAAATTAAGAATTCTAATATATGAAATTTAATTTAGTTTAATGCATACTCACAATCCTAGTTAATTTAATCTAATTTAATTTAAATTGATATAATTTAATTTAAATTAATCTAGTTGGATAAATTATAGTTTAATTAATCTAATACAAATTAAAAATCTAATTTAAAATTTATTCTAGTTCATAACTTAAATATAATTTTAAATTTGTAAAATAGGATATTGCTAATCAATGCAAATACCACAAAATAATGGAGAGATAGAAAGAGAGATGACCTTGTAGCACGTCGTCGTTAATATTGCATGTTCTTTTTTTGGTTTCTTTCAGAGAATGCTGCAGAACAGAAAGTAGAAGAGGAATTAATGAATTATTTATTGTAATGTGTATATCTATACTAATATCTAATAGAAAGAAAAAATATTAAATTAATATTTAAGAGAAAAATCAACAACCTGACAGAAGTTTTAATTTTTTTCTTTCTGAGAATGCAGAAAGCAATCTAATAGAAAGAAAAAATATTAAATTAATATTTAAGAGAAAAATCAACAACCTGACAGAAGTTTTAATTTTTTCCTTTCTGAGAATGCAGAAAGCAAGAAAAGGTTCGTAAGAGAGAAGAAGAGGTTACAACCGTTTATAATTATTTAAATTAGTGGGATTGTAAAATGACTTTATTATCAATACATAAATATATCTTTACCTTAGAATATATATAATCCAGTTATCCCTAGTATATATATATATATATATATATATATATATATATATATATATATATATATATATATATATATATATATATATATATATATATATATATATATGGGAAAATATATATATATATATATATATATATATATATATATATATATATATATGGGTCGTTCTACAATACATCCGCTGGAAATGGATGTATCGATACATCCGAAATCTGGACCGTTGGATGTTGATCCAATGGTTCGGATTGAATAATAGTGTAGAAACATCATTTAATGCTGATTTAGACTTTTGACCTGTTGGTAACTTGCTTTAGCAGGTCATTCTTCACTTTAATTTTTTCAATGAACACCCTAAATTAACTCATATTTACTCTCTCAAAAGTCCATCCAATTTAATATTTCGTAATTTTTTTTTTTGGTTACAGGTCGTCGTGGTGGTGGTGTTGGTGGTTGTGGTGGAAAGAGAAACGAAGATGAAGAAGGAAATAAGAATCGGTCCGGATCGCGTCGAACGTCATCGAGCCCTCCTAGAACAACGAGGAGTACCAGCTGCGCCGAGAAGAATCGGTCCGCTTCGCGTCAGACGTCGTCGAAACCTCCTCGAACAAGAAGAAGTACCAGCGGCGCCGCTCTAATTTTACTGTCCATGCCATTGTCAGAAATCTTATTTTTTATCTAATAATTTTATATTTTGTTAATAAAGCTACATGTCACGGTGGTGGTGGTGAACTGAGGAAACCTGCTTCTGAGGTCGGGCGGATCATCTGCTCACTTATTTAAAAAAAAATCTGTATTGATCGGACGAAATATTTTTTACTTTTCTAATGATAATTTTTTCGAAGAGAATATTTTATTTGGAAGGTGAATGGCCATTCTCTTTGCTTTTAACACAGCAAATAGACGGAGAATGGCCATTCTTTTTGCTTTTCACACGACGAATGGACGGAGAATGGCCGTTCTCTTTGCTTTTAACACGGAGAATGGCCATTCTCAAGGAGAATGGCCATTCTCCGTTCCTTTAACATGGAGAATGGCCATTCTCCGTTCTTTAAAAACGGAAAACGGACACTCTCTGTGCTTTTAACAAAGTATGGTACATTTAGGACTGGAAATGTTTAAGTATCTCATATTTTTTTCACCAAATATTTACAGTATTTTTAATATCATTTACCATAGTACATTCATTTAATATTAAATCATTTTCAAGATAATCCGAATATCATTTTATCAGGCTTCCACTGTATGGCTGAACAAAATTTCTTGCGAATGTTTGAATATAATTAACCTACTATCAAAGAGAATTTTTCTTACATTACATTATGCATTACACTGGCATCGACTTCATACTGATGGCATCGATGTACTGATGGCAATAACAAAGGATGAACATGCAGGATTACAATTATATGTATATGCAAAAATAAGGGATGAACATGCAGGATTACAATTTTGCTTCAGCAATAACAAGGGATGAAGAGGCACTGGCATCGAATTCATACTGATGGCATCGATGTAATAATTTTTTACAGAAAGCAAAACACATTACAATCAAATAAAGTTTCAGTGATCCCAGGAATGCATCCATAATGAGGCCACATGTAAACCCTAGCAATGCACCCAGGACTCATGAAATCTGTGATGGGCATCTGCAAATCAAAGGAATACACCAAAATATCAATATAATCTATGAAGGCCAACTGCCAACCAAATAAACGCTTCAACCAAAAAATCATAATCAAATTAAGTATACTTCATTCCAAGTCCAATAAACTGCATAATTCACGTTACAGTAATCTGCCCAATCCACGTTACAGTAATCTGCCCAATCCACGTTAGTAATTCAACATAGAACCTGCATAATTCACAATACAATAATCCAAATAAATATCATACCTACTCTAAATTCAAGACCATGTTACATTTTCAAAACAAATTATGAACTATGCACTTAGTACAAGCGAAAAGTTTAGTCTTACAATATTTCAAACACAAAATTTAGTTTGTCCGCCATGACCAACAAATATTCAGAACCATATTACAAGTCAAATATTACATCCAAATTGAAATAAGAGACATTCAAAACTCAAAAGATGAATCTTCATAGCCGTCTCCATCTTCTTCTTCTTGTTTCTTTTTCTTTTTTTTCCTACTTCTTCTTCTTTCTCAAAATATCCTTCACCTACACCTTGAAGGACGGATTAAGAAAAATTATAGTCAGTATTGACTCACTTTATATGTAGAAATGACATCCAAAAACATAAATAGAAGTATCAAAGTGATGGCTAGCATTAAAGTGTTAATGTGCACGGTGTGTATTTTTACATAAGAGTTTGGGCTAGCCCCATTTACCTTCTTCACGAGGGAAGGAAAATCTTATTCTTGGTCAGCAAATTCAACCTCTACCTGATTAATCTTATCCAGAATCAATTTCTGGTTGTCGGATATAGTCTTCATCTCTTTGAAGACATTCTCAAAGTTTGCAGCAACAAAATTGTATAGGTCATCAACCCTGTCCTTAGTGTTTTTGATTCCATAAGTTAATGGTTTTCCAGATGTTGATGGTTTGCTTGCAGCTGCTGCCCGTTTTCCAAACATTCGAGTGAAGGTTAGTTTTCTCAGGGGGCCTTTGTTTTTAATATAAACATTCCCTGCTAAGCTTGGGACAGAATATTTATTAGCCATCGAGCATACAAATCCTCCGAAAGGGAGAGCTGTTCTTGCAGTTGGTTTTCCCACGAGATGCATCATTCTACTGAACATGTAGGAACCTATATCCATCCTTTTTTTCTTTCCCATATAATAAAAAATTTTACTCTCTCGGGATGGATGGAAAACTCATGTCCAGTAGGGTTAAGTGTTTGAGATAACTAGGCAACAATAATTTATACAAAGTTTTTAATTGATCTTTGTATACATTGAGGGGTCTTGGCACCCATCGAAACACCTGTAATCTCATGAATTGCATCCGTCATGGAAACATTATCAATATCTTTCATATCAAACTCAGGAACATGATCAAATCCATAAAATTCGTTGATGACAGCAGCATTTACCCTAATCAGTTTCCCTCTCAGAAACACCAGTGGTTGATCCTCTTCTTTTTCTTTAATTTCAGCCGGAAGATTTGAGTAAAATTCTCTTACTATTGCTTGGGAGATTTTCTCAAGACAGGATTTGTTCAGTTTCTCCACTTGATAGAATTTCAATATATCCAGGAAAGCTTCGTCTTCGACATCATCCATCTTAATTGATCTTTCAGGCATAACAACCTTTTTTTGAAATATTTAATGTAAATCTTCTTAGTTTTTGAGTCTTTAAATTTTTTTACCTCCTCTCCAGCCTGGGACTTATTTGATGATTGCTCTTCCTCTTCATTTTCCTCTTCTGATGAGGATTCAAAATCCACAGAGTACGCTGATGACTCTGTATCCGTTGCCACCTTAGCCTTCGCTTGAGTACGCCTTCGATCTTCATAAGTTGAGTCTTCCGACGACTCTGTATCGAAGATAGATTTTCCGGTCTTTGTCGAGCAATGAGTGTTTTTAGCCTTTTTTATACGTGGCTTGGCTGTCGCCTCCGCCTTCATCGTCGCTGCCGCCGCCACTGCTTCCACCGCTGCCCTTTCGGCCTCTTCCCTAGCGACCATAATCTTGGTTTTCGCCGCCCTTGCAAGTTCTGCCCTTCGGGCCTGTATCGCATCCCTTTGTGGATTCTTCCCCTTCGGCGACGGTCGTTGTTTCTTCGGCGGCATTTTGATTAGAAGAGGGTTTGGGAGAAGGAAGAGGGTTTGAGAGAAGTAGAGGAAAAATTCGACCGTCTTATGTGACCTTGGAAAGCGGAAAAAAATTAGAATAGTTTTGAGTCTTAAATTAAATTTATTACTATTATTACTAGTATACGACGGTCGAATTTATTACTATTAAATTTAAAAAACTACTTTCCAAAATTAAATTTATTACTATTATTACTAGTATATATCCATGTGAAATCACTACATAAATCTTTGGGATTTTGAGACCCTAATTTTAAAAACTACTTTCCAAAATTAAATTTATTACTATTATTACTAGTATATATCCACGTGTTACGTATAAATTATTGAAAAATTTGGCAGAAAAAATATGGTGGAAACATGTTTATTTAAAAAAAATTGACAACATATTTAAGAATGTGAAGTTTAATCTCAATATTTCCATGTTTCGAATATTTGATTAAATTTTTGAAAATAAGAAGACTATGTACTTGAAAAGAGTAAAATTGAAACACTCAAAGTTGTCCTCTATTTTAATTTGTAATCATATTTAAGATGGATTTGACGGCAAGATTGACGCTGGCAGCATAATCAATTCTATGACGTAACAAGTCATTGATGGGGATATCGTCGCTGATATATAGATTTGACGTAACAAAATTTGTTAATTATAAAGAGCAATGCTATAGTTAGCAAATGGGTGTAAGTTGTAAGAAGGTTGTAAAAGTTTGATTGTAGCCGAAAACAAATTGAGTTAACAAAATATTATATTTCATTAAATTCCAGCTTCGTCGCCGAAACATTCTCCGGAGAAGTATACAAGAGGAGGACAAAAAACTGTAAAAAATGAAAAAAAAAGTCTAGCTCTCACTGGCCTCGCGGAGGATCTCCGCAAAGTCCTGCAGGGTGCGCACACCCGCCCTATGGCACAGGTGACGAAACGCTTCCCTCTTCTCCAGAGAATCCCGTTCCTCCGGAGTGATCGGCAACAGGTCAAAGTTGGGCGCCGGATGAAGAGGTCGAGCGATGACCTCCAGTGACAACCCGTAGGAGGTCAGGAAGTCTGCAGCCGCTGCCAGCCAGTCATGGGCTGGTGGTGGCGCAGAGGGTGCTACATGCGGAGAGGCTCGACGACGACTGGAAGAAGACTCTGGCAATGGTTCCCAACCAGATGATCTTTTTTGAGCCATGTTAAATGTGCAACCTACTCAGATGAATGGGGACCCCTATATATATATATATATATATATATATATATATATATATACGTTCCAAACTGTCTCTTCTTATTCCTTATTGGAAGTTGGGGATATAATGCTATAGTTACAACCAAATGCTTACAACACTCTTACAACCTTCACCCATTGCTGACATGTGGGCCATGGCCCACATGTCAGCATTGGGTGAAGGTTGTAAAAGTGTTGTAAGCATTTGGTAGTAGACTTAGCATTATTGATGTCTTTCCAGGCTTAGTTGGTTGTGCTGTTTGGCTTTTACATGGAAGGCCTAGGTTCGAGTCTGGTGTTTGGGTTCTGTAGAATTTTCTATTGTTAACATTTTTTGGGTGCTATTATATGCTTTTTAACTTAGTATGGAACAATTTTTGGGACTGTTAATGGCCATTCTCCGTTCCTCTAACATGGAGAATGGTACATCTAGGATGGAGAATTGTATATTTAGGATGACGAATGGTACATTTAGGACGGAGAATGGTAAATGTAGGACGGAGAATGATACATGTAGGACGGAGAATGATACATATAGGACGAAGAATTGTACATTTAGGACGGAGGTAGGACGGAGAATGATACATGTAGGTCGTAGAATGGTACATATAAGACGGAGAATGGTACATTTAGGACTGTTCTGTAGGGTTGTGAATTTTAAATAGTTTGGCTGTTTAGGTTTGTTTTGAATCTATATAAATTGGTTTTGAAGGCTCGTGAAGATGAATTAGTTTGGCTGTTTGGCTGTTAATTGCCATTCTCCATTCCTCTAACACGGAGAATGGTATATTTTGGACGGAGAATTATACATTTAGGACGAAGAATGGTACATTTAGGATGGAGAGTGGTAAATGTAGGACGGAGAATGATACATGTAGGACGGAGAATGGTCAATATAGGACGGAGAATGGTACATTTAG
This sequence comes from Iris pallida, assembly GCA_029216955.1. Classification (NCBI taxonomy): domain Eukaryota; kingdom Viridiplantae; phylum Streptophyta; class Magnoliopsida; order Asparagales; family Iridaceae; genus Iris; species Iris pallida. Next base: position 1,993 of record JANAVB010013745.1, on the reverse strand, counting down.
GACGGAGGTAGGACGTGATACATGTAGGACGGAGAATAGTACATATAAGACGGAGAATATTACATTTAGGACTGTTCTGTAGGGTTGTGAATTTTAAATAGTTTGGTTGTTTAGTTTAGTTTTGTTTTGAATCTATATAAATTGGTTTTGAAGGCTCGTGAAGATGAATTAGTTTGGCTGTTTGGCTGTGTAAATAGATTTTAAAGGGTTGTGAAAAAGAAACCAATGTTTTCGTATCGATCACCATTAATTATGGTGAATGGCACTGATACCACTAATATGAGTGGAATTTGCACCGCCAGAATTCATTTTGAATAAGGTAAAATCTGTGTTGGGAAATGGCAAAATCTCTTGGATATGATTACACTGAGATGTTGTATTAATGGTAAAATCTGTGTTGGAAAATATCGAAATCTCAGAAGTGAGCCGTCTTAGGCGTCATTATATCACAGTCCATTTTATTTATAAAAAATAATCATGTAAAAAATTAGTATTGACAAAAGTAAAATTTGCTCAAAATGGAGAATCGAACTCATAAAAAATATCTTGTATGTAGACTAGTGAAAAATATATATAAAGAAATGCATGCATGCATGCTAATGTTTTCACCATTCACCCCAGGAATGATAGAACATATCTAAATCATTATACCACTCGTACACAGGTTCTCCTGGTACTGGGATTACATTATCAAAGGGTTTTTTAAACGTCTGTATTGAATAACAAATTTTCCAGAGTTCGTCGTCGAAGATCACGTTGAAGCACCCACGTATGTCGAGCAGGCGAAGACCCTTGCAGTTGCATATAATAGATCGCAGTGTGTCTCCATTGAACATGCGAATCCCATATGTAGGTGCTCGAGACGCGACATCGAATCAGCCACGGCCTTTCCCTCCGCCTCGTTTTTCGTATCCAACACGAACATGTTCCTGAGCATGAAATCCGGAGGGGACATGTTCCTACTCAGCTTGACCAGACGGCGACAATAATTTCCGGCGGAAATTATTCCAGTCGACGTGATATAGAGGCAGTAGCTAATGTCGAGTTCTTCCAGCACAGGGAGAAACTCCAAGTGTCTCACGAAAGATTCATCACTCACGTCGCACTTCGGAATGTGCAGCACCCTTAGAAATTTCCCACTGTATTATAAAAATGGAAAAACATCAATAGAAATTAACAAAAGTATACGTAAAATTTTGTAATAGAAAAAAATAAAGTATTAGAATAAGACCAAATAAAATTTTGCACTGGCCTTAAACATGCAAAATAGAAGGCTGCTTCGTCGAGCTTGTACGCGGAGAGGGATCCTAGATATCCCTCACTGCGAGCCACGAGCTTCATTACGGTCAAACTAATCTCAGCGGTTTGCTGGGTCCTCCGGCACCACTGTACCAAGTCGACGTTAGACCAATAGTCTAAGGGACCGTTGAGCGCCTTCCACCACGAACGGCAAACTGGGGCCGCGTTGCACATTACCTCGTCCGCCGGCTTCCCCGACAGTACAGTATCATCGAGAGAATTTTGGTAGGGAGACGGCCCATCCGTGCAGTTGATCTTGCTCCTCTCCTTGCGCGTCTTTCTTCTTTCCTTGTTTCTCTCTAGTCGGATGGGTTCTATTCTTGGAAAAGGCTATTTAACCCCTCGTTTACGCGGGTGTATGTAACCCGCTCGTGGAGGGGTATGACCGAACAAGTCACGAATCTATTGGAAAATAACGGTAATGCCACTGTATTAATATTAGCAATTAGTCGTTTGGGCTCCCAACATATTTGGGTGATGCATCTCCATTATGTGGTATGACATGGCAGATGACATAACAGTGACATGGCAAATTTAACCCCAAAATTAATTACCCAAATTTTTAATGTTAATGTTAATGTCAATTTAATATTAATATTAATGTTAATGCTAATGCTAATGTTAATGTTAATATTAATGTTAATACTAATCAATGTTAATTTAATATTAAATTATTTATTTTAACTATTAATGT